>JAOXJP010135683.1:0-13483 GCA_025762735.1 Platanus orientalis | reverse complement strand
TGACCATTTTCGTTATCTTGGTTCGATTATGCACAAAGAGGGAGATATTGTAGATGATGTTGCTCATAGAATTAAAGTGGGATGGTTGAAGTGGAGAGGTGCTTCTGGAGTGTTGTGTGATAAACTAATACCACTAAAATTGAAGGGAAAATTCTATAAGACAGCTAGAAGACCAACCATGCTTTATGGAGCGGAATGTTGGGAAGCCAACAAACAACATGTACATAAAATGAGTGTGGCTGAAATGAGGATGTTGAGATAAATGAGTGGCAAGAATAAAAAGGATGGAATTAGGAATGAATCCATTTGTGGGAGCTTAAGTGTAGCACCAATAGGTGATAAAATGTGGGAAAGTCAATTGAGATGGTTTGGGCATGTGCAACGAAGACCCATGACTGCACCGGCAAGGGGGAGTGAGACAATGCAAGTTGAAGGTGTCAGAAGAACTAGAGGAAGGCTAAAATTAACCTGAGTCAAAGTAGTAAGGAAGGACATGGTAGCTTGTAATTTAATGGCAAATATGACCCTAAATAGAGTGGAATGACAGAACAGGATTCATGTAGCCGACCCCAAATAGTTGGGATAAGGCTATTGTTGTTATTGTTATTGTTGTTCTTGTTGTTGTTGTTAAGGATATGATAATATGGTTCTTTAAAAATGTGGACAAATGATGTTGTTAAACAAATAGTGCTTTTTATTGTGGCTAAATCATGTTAAAATATGCCTTTTTGCTAGTTAATTATATTAACAATAGTGCAACTAATTAAAAAAATTTACCATGCTTTTAAATGAATAAGCATTGAATTTAATATATGTTAACGTTAACACCAAAAAACAATTTTGGTGTGCGGGTGTGCCAGTGCCACGTTGGCACAAATTTCTCTCACCTTTGACCCGAGACCGATTGTTGTTTCTGACCATCTGATCAGCCATCAAATCAAGAGTGATTAGGTGATTACAATGAGGAGGGTCCTTTTCTCTACAAGTTCTTTTTGCCTCTATATCGAAAACTTTCTCAAAGAAAATTCCATGGCAATGTTAGAAGAATAAAACTTGCTAAAATAATATTTTATTTGTGAAATAAAATACTTACAGTATGTTTACAACAACAACATATCTAAAATTGATGATAATAATGTCATAATTCAGTACAACAATGACCCCATGACAATGGTGATGCTGCTACAAATACCCGGAATGCACTGTTGTCGCGGTAACCAAAAGATAGTGGAACTTTACTACAACTTGTAGAAATGGTGGTGGAAGATGGTGATGGTACATCCTGTAGAGGAATTAAATCAACTCCAAATAGTGGAACTGTGGTGCAATCCATGGAGGAATTAACTTAGACTCCAAGGGATGGAAGCATGGTGGAGATGTTGTTATAGCCTATAAAATGGTGGTGGGAGATGGATGATAATGGATGGAAAATGGTGATGATAAAACCTATAGAGGAATTAAATCAAAGTCCAAAGGGTGGAAGTGCAGTGGTATGCCTATGGAAGAATTGAATCAACTCCAATGGATGGAAGGGTAATGTCATACCTATAGAGGAATTAAATTGACTCCATAAATATGAGTTGAAACCTACAGAGGAATTGAATCAATTCTAGTAAGTTTTCCTGTAAGAGGAAACTAAGTTAAACTAAGGTAAAGGTCTTCCATGAAGGAGAAAGATAGGCTACATGGTGCTATTGGGTTTGTGTGTTGGAGTTGGTATTTTTTTCTTCTACGTTCTGTTGTTATTTATAAACAAAATGGATAGTTACATTTAGTTATCAGTTTGTGTCACCTGTCCTATGATCTACAACATCAATCTACTTTAAAAACCATATAGTGAATGTTCTTTACACTACCTATCCAAATAATTGTTTGTTCAAAATTCCTCCAATGTAATCTTGCCACTTGTTTAAATAACTACTTATTACAAATTTCCACCAATCATATTCTTCCATCAATGAAATTCTACCATCTGTAATTAATGTCAAAATTCTTTCAATGAAATTTTGTCATCTGTTACTGATGTTAGAATTCTTCCAATGAAATCCCGTCATCTGTAATTGATGTCAGATTTCTTCCAATGAAATTCCATCATGTGTCAGAATTCCTTCAATGATATCTTGATAAATGTTAGAATTCTTCCAGAATTCCTCTAATAATATTCTACCATGTGTCAAAATTCTTCTAGAATTCCTCCAATAAGCTTCTGCCAGGTATCAGACTTCTTCCAGAATTCCTCTAATAATCTTCTATCATTTATCCTGATAAATGTCTTCATAGGTAATGAAATATACCTAGTAGGTTGATCCTAGAGGGGGCGAATAGGATTTAAAACTTGTTTACCTCTTTTTTTATATTGTAGGATTGATTTTAATTCAATTTTAGTCTTCTTAGAATTAAACCAAGTGTGTGTATGCTATAAAGTGTTTAATCAAGAATATTATCAAATAGGTGGTATGCAAGAGTAGCTATAAGCATAAGAGTAAAGAAACAAACAATCAAAGAATTAATCCACAATAAGAGATTTATAGTGGTTCGGCATGCTGGCCTACGTCCACTCTTCTAAAGCTCACCTCTGAGCTTAGGTATATTTCATTTATATTGTCTAATACATTCTAAGTCAAAAACATACAAAATCTATACTACTTGCCCTTAGCAAGTTATTCAGTACACTCAGTGTCTCCGACGAGTGCGGTCAAGTTTCTAATGTCTTCGGTAGAAGCAAAGAAAGATAAGAATGAATATGAATGCAAATGAATGTAAAAGTAAGTAAATATTAGCACTAGATGGTTGATGTTACTACTTTACTAAAGTGGGAGTGCTCCTTATTGAGCTTATATATCTTAGCTCACTCACACAACCTTCAAACCTTAGCTCTAATGCTCCTTGAGCTTAGCCAAGTAGGGATATCCTCTTAAGAAGAACCCACTAGTAGTTCTTCTCAATAGTAGTAGCTTAGTGTTGTAGAAAATAGAGTAAAAGAGTGATCTTTAGAGAAGATGATAACTAGTTTAGCTCAAGACAGTGTGAGAGAGAGGGATTTCTCAAGGGAGAAGGCTCTCTTTTTTGCAAGGGTTTCAACACTCTCTAGCTTGCTTGAAGTATTTTCTCTAAAAGAAAAGGTTTCCTTTTATAAGGGTGATGAGCACCCCAAACCATTAAATTGGAATCTTTGAAAATGAACAACTTAGAGTTTTAGATTTTTGAAAAGCGGGGTTCAAATTTTGAAAAAATCACATAAGGGGAATAAAAATATGTATCTGACAAAAATGTTTCCATGATCGATCACATGATTAGTGATCGATCATGAGTATGGCTCCAAGCTTGACCATCTCTTGATTGATCACGAGATTCATGATCGATCACGGCCTCAAGTCGTTATCGCTTTCATGATCGATCATGCCTGAAGGGGTGTCAGGCTTGGGGACCCTCAAACTGAAGCCCAAACTATGGTCATGATTTATCACAAGATTTGTGATCAATCATAGTCCTAAATGCTGCACTTTTTCTAGGCTTGTGTAGGAGCTTCTCTTGGGCTATTTTTCCTTAAGTATTTTGTGGATTTTTCCACCATATTATGGTTCACTTTTAGGTCTATAAATTATACGTAGTGCATGCTTTATACATTTTATATATGTAATGAACAAGTCCGAGATAGCTTCCGATCTTTTTTCAAGCATTTAGTCTACCTTGTCTTTTTGTCTTAAACTTGAGAGTACATTGGACACTTATAAGACATAGACCATACATATAGTTTGTCCATGGAATTGACATCAAATACACTAATAGATAATGGTTTGACAACTCATCTAATAACCAATTCTTTTGAAATCTTCCAATGAAAATAAGGCATTTGTCTGATAACTAACTTCATGTATAATAACTTGACAACTCATCTAGTAACTAATTCTTTCAAAATTTTCCAATGGAAATAACCTATCTATTTGATAACTGACTTCATGGATAATGGCTTGACAATTCATCTAGCAACCAATTGTTTCAAAATCTTCTAATGGAAATAAGACATATGTTTGATAAATAATTTTATAGATAATGACTTGAAAACTCATCTAGTAACCAATTATTTCGAAATCTTCCAATGGAAATAGGAAATTTGTCTGATAACTAATTTCATGGATAATAGCTTGATAATTTATCTAGTAACAAATTATTTCGAAATCTTCCAATAAAAATAAGTCATTTGTTTAATAACCGATTTCATAGATAATGGCTTGACAACTTATCTAGTAACCAATTCTTTCAAAATTTTCTAATGGAAATAAGTCATTTATCTTGTAACCATTTTTCAAAGATTTTTCTTAATCATATTTTTTTACCTATAGAATTAGTTATCTTTTTAATTTCAAATTCTTTCAAGGATAGACATTTCTTATTCCATTTATTATACCGTTATATGGCTCAATCTAAGCATTCATCTTCATGGTAATTTTATGACGTAAACAGTTAAATCATTAAAAGGGCAGTTTGACCCAACAATAAGGCTTACCGTTAACATCCCTAGTGGTGCGGATTCAAGTCATGAAAACAACCTCTCCAGAAATAGGGGTAAGGCTGCATACATCTTGCCCTCCTCAGACCCCGCGTTAGCGGGAGCCATGTGCCCTGGATCACCCTTTTTTTTATATTATCAAGATATATTTAATTTTGTCTTATATATATTATTCATTTTGTCACATTTGTCTCATTATTTATGATTCTTCTTAAAAGTATACAATTATTATAATTGTTTTGGGTATTTTTTTAAAATTATTACTATATTTAACCGTCAAACCATTTGAACCAAAGGTTGGCTCATTTTAACTGGACGGTCCGTTCGACTGGAGATGATTGATAGGTTAGTTATCCCTTTCTTTGACTTAAACGAGTGTAAAGAAATATGTTCTAGGTGAGTCTTTCCAGATCTCTTTACTACATTATATCTCCTATAACGAAGTCAATTTACACCGTCCATCAGATAAAGGAGTAAAGAAGCCAATTTTTTCGAGATGCTTGGGAGTCTCATATGACTCTATTGAGGACCAGTAAATTAACAGGTAGCCGTTTGGTCCTCGCTACCAAGTGTAATCAGAGAGAGATGGAGAGTCAGTCCTCGAGAATACCTTCCTTATTCGTTCTTCACTTAACGCCTCCCTGCCATTTAATTTTATGCTACTCACGTGTTTGAACACTGTTTCTTACAGACATGCCTTTCATGTCATGCCCCTTGGTGTAGAGGCCAAGGAGCTAGGTGATGTCAACGTCAATCCTACTCTACTCGATAAGGAAGTACCTTCCTACGCAATAGTCTGTCTGAATGGACGTTTATACCCTCAATTAGTCCGATTACCCAGTTTATTTTCACGGAAAATATTAGGTACGAATGAAATTCATACTGATACATCAAATTAGTGTAAGGGGTAAACACATCGGTGCTGAAAAGTGATAAGCATCCCCCCTCCAAAAAGTGTCAGTCACTTTTAGGAACTGATGCATCAGCCCCTTAGTGTTGTTCGAACGCATTAGTACAATAGTGAGGCTTTTCTATGGTGTAGAAAATGCCGATTCATTCTCACCCCCAGAAAGTGAAAATCACTTTCGGTGCTATTGTCTCTACCCGTTTGACCCTCGCTAAAGGTTAGAAGAGGTTAGGGGATGTCTTATAGAATCCAAGCCGTCCGTACAAACTTCATTTATATGTAATTCAATCCCAATTTATCAAATGGTTACTGAGTGGGGATGTAATGTTTGACATGACTTGCGAACCTGATACGAACCAACACGAAATAAGCAGATTAGGGTTGATTGATTTGTTTCGGATCAAATGGGTTAACCCGTGAACCCAATACGAAATAAGTGGGTTAGGATTGACTATAAATGTGTTTCAGGTCAAAACGATTGATAAGTAAGGTTCGGGTTGAGCCATATAATCGTATGTTCTTATCTCGACACAAGAACTTGACCCGCCAACACGAATTGCCACCCCTAAAACCTGTTTTTGCTGTTTGGACTGTAGATAAATTTCAAACAGTAGTCGGTTTTCTATCCTCAAGGTGGTACAGTATAAGGGACTCATTAAGATATTATTTTCATAGCTGTATAAAAGGGTTAAAATCCTAGTTTCAAGTAATACATATTTGGAAAGAACAAGTGAAAGGGATAAGACAACGACATGTGAAGAACAATTATTCATCTTTCAATATTTTTTAAACATAGTAAAATTAATGTGAATCCATGCACATAAGCAATTTTATCCAATCACGTAAATTCCTATCTCTGCATACCTGCATCATGTTTTTGCACCTTCTCTTAACAGTGGTTTGACTGGCATTTAATGGACACTTGAGCTTATAATTAATTTGCTAAGATGCTACCGGATTGAATTGAATGTAAACCCCACAACTGAAGGAAGTTGACCTCCTGTCTGACTTAAAACGGCATAATCAGTGAGTGTTGCAGGTGACAACCTTCATCAACAAACGCTTGACCCGCGCTGCTGTACAAGGCAAGGTCAGTCAGGACACCAATGCTTATTAGGCATTGGTTGCATTCCTTTGCTAGCCTGACCTGCTAGTACTGCTAGACAGTTAGCTCAAGGTGGAACTTTTTATTTGTGGAACCAGTATCAGAGTCGCCAAAGATCCCGTGCGCCGCCCTTAGACTCCAAAGGTGGCATAGCCCCTTGGTCATCATTGCACTGCATGTTGGCCTCCAATCCTTTTGTCTCGCACTACCCTCCACATTGGTGGGCTTTTGTTCCACAAAACACAATCAGGTGAGCTTCTATCTTGCCCTTGTGACAACTATCCCTGTTGCCTTTCCAACCCCACAGAGTGAGATGCTGCACACCATGGCTGCATTGTGTGGCTCCTTCTCGGGGGAAACTTCAGCTAGGGCTTTAATTGTCTGGGATGGGCCAGGATGAATGTCGGCCCTAACTCAGCCCAGCCTGCCAAGTCGAAGTTGTAGCCTTAGCATCAGCTTGGTGAACATGAAACCCTTCTAAGGTCCACCTAACCTTTCGTATTCAAAAGATTTTCAAGTCATCCATTTTCCCTTGCTATACCTCTGAACTAGCACTATAGATAGGTTTCTAGACATTTCCAATTGACGAGTTCTACTACAACCACATGGACAGATGATCAAACAAACCTAGATTGGAGGAACCTCGGGTTCAACTTGTTGGGACTAATGCCTTGAAAAAAAATTTATTTATCTTCACTTACTGAATAAATTGACTAATGATGGAATGTTTTCATTCATTATATTTATTGTGGTATTTGTTAATTCATGAGTTGAGGTTAAAGTGTACTAAAAAGAAAAAAAAAACTCATATATGTACAAGATTTGATTATCTAGTTCTAGAAGATGTAAAATGTTCCATCATACATAGGAGTTGAGACTGGGCATATCACTTCTACGAAATCTCTACTTTCACTATATTTGTTCTTAGAAATCTCAATGTGCGCAGAACTACTTCATCAGACTGGGTAACAACTAGTATAGTTGATTTCAGTTTAGAGCTGCTAAAACCTGCTTATAACTTCTTTTTAACTAATGATAAGACGGATTCAAATCCTATTAGATTTGAACTTGAATCTTATATCTTTAGAATCTCATATCAAATTAAATTTTAGTACTTCCATATTCTAATCAATTTCATATAGCCAATTCCTTTTAATGTAGTAATGTTAGGTCAAAACAAAGTTGACCTTGGATCAACCATTCTAGGAGTATTTTGGTGATTTTCAGCAAAAGATTCCTTTAGAAGGTATTTATATGTACCCATGGTAACACCACAGTTGAAGTCTGAATCAAAAGATGTCACGTAGAAAAATTCAAAGCTTTGCAAAATTTTGCTTTAAATCCAATAAGTTGATTTTGATGAACCAAAATTTCTTAAAAAACAAGAGTAAAAGCTTCTCTTTGGCATCGCTAAATGACTAAATTTCGAAAACCTTGAGCATTTTAATCACTTAAAACATGGGCCATCCAAGAAAACGAGTTCGAAAGGCTTTTCTAAGGCTTACGAACATAGGTTTTGGTTTCCTAGAGACTATCTACTTTTAAATAGCATACTAGTTCAATGCCACAAAATCAGTACCCCGTTTCTGGACCTCGTGTCCTAACCATGGCACATCCCAGAAGATTAGGTACAAATGAAGTTCGTACATATAGGTGCAAACGTTGTCAGGGTGCAGACACATCAGTGCCGAAAAGTGATAAGCACCCCCCCTCCCCCAAAAAAAAAAGTGTAAATCACTTTTCGGTGCTGATGCATGAGCCCCTTGGTGCCATTTGCACCTGTTTATACGAAATTCATTTGTTCCTAATCCCAGCTGTGGCACATAGGTATTGTACATCTCCAGTTGAATTTATGGTTTGGATTGGTACGTCACAACGTCCCGTGGCTGGAAAAGGAGACAAAAGCTTCTGAATAAACCAATTAGGAAAGCCGGTGCCTTGGTTTACGGAAGACCTTTATGGTGTATCAATTTTTTTTTCGATAATTTATGATGTATCAAATTGCAACCATAACACCTTTTCCACTGATCTCAACAATGCACAAGTTAGTGATAGATCAAGATTCGAGGCTGTTGGCCAAATCTTGACCTGTTTCTTGAATACAAATCATCAAATCTAAAATATACAAAATAATACAAGAGACATGAATAGTTTGGATCATTGGATCGAATCAAGTTTGGTACAAGAACAACCAACTACACCAATCTCTGCTACTTGTCCAAGCACAAGAGGAAGAACATTTCAACGCTGAAAAAGCTCTTTGGTTCACCTACGAATTTCAGTCCAAATTTGTCGCTAAATTCTTAAACTTGGAATTCTGCATCTCCCACAATGGCACAATCTACCTATACTTCATTAAATATCACCCCTGTAAAATAATAGAAATATTGATGTTACAGTAACTATTTCCATAAATGACACAAGCACAAGGTCCATGGATTCAAACCCCAGGAAATAACAGGCCGAAACAACTTTACAAGGGAGGATCAAACTAACTGCATTTTCCCTTCTGCCACCTGCCTCTTCTATTTGGGTGATCAGTAATTGTTAGGGGATGGAATCTTACAGAAAATCCTGATAAGGAACACTAGACAACAAAAAGCTAATGTTGTTGAAGAACCAAAAAAAAAAATTCAGAAACTTAGTTACTTTTTTTTTTTCTTCTTTTCTTCTCCTCTTATCGGTTTGCTTCGGCTATAAACAGTTACTTGTGAAGCTTGCCTTGTTTGTTATCTTTGTTAAGGCTAGTGCTGATGTGGTGGGGGCCTACTGGAGTGAGGTGAATGCTCAGGACTTTCGGAGACCTCCAATTGGGTAGGCAACATGTTGAGAAAGCTTCCTTGGACAGGCTGATCAGGAGCACCAGCTGCATCTGGAAAGCATATCAGAACATAAATACCAAAAATTACAAAAACACTTTTCAGGGGTTTTAGAGAATTGGTTAACATACCGAACAATGACTTTATTGATGGCCTCTTTGGCTTATTAGTCTTTTTCTTCAACTCAGCTGCAATAAGTTTAGTACAAAAGTTAGTTGGCCAATAAGAACATTAAGACTTCTGCAAAAGATACCCTACAAATTGCATAGTTGTGAACATGGTGCACATGCAGGTGTGGAACCACCATCAAATTTTTTCCACCTCAGGATCTCCAACATAAAAAAATTATCCCTAATTATTTTAGGTAGTTAGAAAAAAACAGCAATTAGTCCAAAGAATTCGCATTAGGTGATCATTACCCGATGGGGTAATTCCTAGAACAGATGGACCTATGCTCCATATATCAATCCACATTCTTGTTTTATTATTACCCTTAGTAGTGTATATAGAACGATATGCTTTCCCCAAGTTGATCAAAACATGCAAGCTAAAAATGCCTTCTCAGGAATCCCTGAAACTCATCAGTACCTATGCAAAATAGGCAAGCTAGCCGGGTGGTTGCGACGTATGGAAGGGGTGTACATGTGTGTGTGTGTGTGTGTGAGGGAGGGAAGGAGGGGGCGAGAGAGAGAGAGGTACCGAGGCCAGGCATATGGTGGTCATTCACAATCTCAAAATTCTTGTACGTATAGCCCACAAAATTCACATCCTTGGATGAAAGCATCTGTAAGAAAGTTAGAAAGCAAAAGCTTCCATTAATTTCTCCGAACAGTTGGAATGAAAAATCAAGTTACAAGAAAATACAATAAAATGAACTATAAATCATGAATTAACACGCTATGACCATGATTTTATTTTATTTTTGGGTAATTAAGTCTATAATGATTATTTAAGCAACAATCTATATAATCAAAAACAAAAACCAAAATTAAAAGATAAAAGACAATGATTTCTCTCGGCTATGACCACGAGGGAATTGAAGGAATGGAAGATATGAGAAGCTGATGCTGAAAAAGCATCGAATAATTTTGCCAATGATCAAATTGATGTCCTTTCCATCAACTAGTCTGTATTGCCTAATTTCCACTTCTAAACAAAAGGCATGATGATTCGATTAAATAAAACAAAATCTATAAATGGGATATTTAAACCATCCACTTTCGTCAATTTTCCAACTAGAGAATCTCCTAGGTGAGATTTGGTGAGCCCAACCCCTGTGTCTGGCAAATGTACGGCACAGGGAAAGTTGTACATAATTAGCCTTTAATAATTTCCGTGACTAATACAGAACATCACATAAAATATAAAAACAATTGGCTTTTAATTTTGCCCACATAAAATTAGTTATCTGCAAATTTTGGGGGTCGGAAACTACAAGAGAACCACATCAAAAAAGTGTATGACGTGTAAGAAATTGTAAGATAAAGATAGTCTAACACTTACTTTTCTCCATGGACCTGATTTTGTTGAAGTTTGCTTCGGAGTTCCTGACTGCATTTACCCCGGTAAGAATATATTATTACAAGAACAAAAAGAAAATATAAACACAAAAGAGGCAAAAATTAGTGGACTGAATCACGCATCCTGCTAAGCCCCATTAGTTCATATGTCAGAATTCAATCTAATCCAAATAAATAAACACAAAAAACAAGAAGAAAATGAAAGGGGTGTTTAGCTGTAGCCGTAAGTCGACTTTTAGACTAGCAACCCAAAATTTGAAACTTAATTTACAGAAGTTATGTTTCCACAACCGCAGGCCATAATTTGTGTGCCTTTTGGAGGTGGAAGCATACGCCCCAGCCCCCCCCCCCCCACAAAACCCAATGAATAGATATCTTTAGTACAATAATCTGTTCAGAATAGACTGCACCCAAACACTAAAAAGGGTCATGAAAAGTGTCAACTAGTAAATTTTCTGGATCATACTGATATAGCTCTAAGACGTCAGCACAATATCACTTCAACTGCATTTGTTCTAAACTGATAGGCTACTTTAGGGCTTTTGAAAATTGTGTTCCTAAACCAACTCAACAAAATCCAGTTGTTGATTTCTCAAGAACTTACTTGGTCATATGCATTGCTATAACTACTAAAATTTCACTAGAATCTCATACTCAAGAAATTTCTATGCACAAGCAAGCAACAAGTACACAAACAAATTTATATGTGGTCATCTATGTGAATGGTAACTGGAAACATGATTTTGAAGTTCAAAAACCCATAGACACTGTAGAGAGCTGTATGCATTGCCATCCAGTTGTCAGTCGAGGTCCAGGCCCTCAAAAACTAGGATGTCCCTTGAATTGGCCAGAGCCTGAAATACTTATTCTTCAGAATGAAATTGTGATTAAAAATAATCTATCTGATTAAACATCAATTTTAAATGGTCTGAGAGAAACAATATGGATGTCATACAACGGGTATCGTGGTCATCAATCTATACTGTCCAAATAGTAGATCCCTTGGGCTGGTCACAGTTCAAATCTGTGACTTTTAAGAATGTTCTGAATCATCCAATAAGACACATATTTTCAGACTGCCTTATAACATTTAGGCAAAATCTCACAAATTCTGTAGCAATGATTAGGATAATCCACTGAGACCTTTACAATCAATGGCCAACCTAAGCAGCAATTAAACAAGGACCGACCATTCAAAACATGGTAGCTTCATCATAAATTAGAATTAGCCCAACTGATAAAAATTCCACAATTTGGGAGACCCAAACTATAAGGTTACAGACAACAACAACAACAACAAACAGCCTTATCCCAACTATTTGGGGTCTGCTACACGAATCCTCTTCTGCCAGTCCGCTCTATTTAGGACCACATCTGCTGTTAAATTACAAGCTACCATGTCTCTCCTTACTACTTCAGTCCAGTTCAAATTTGGCCTTCCTCTAGTCCTTAAAACACCTTCAACTTGCATCGTCTCACTCCTCCTCACTAGTACAGTCATTGATCTTTGTTGCACATGACCAAACCAGTGTCCTTATTGGACTCTAACCTAATCTGAACTGCATTTTTGTGGATAAACCCAGAAAATTGCAACCCCATATACTTTACTTTTTATTGATTTTCTTTTAGGGTTTTGTACCCTTATAGGTTCCCTATAAAATCCCCTAAAAGTCCTCTTGTAACCCTTCTTTCCTTCCCCTCTAAAATCATCAAAATTTGTCACTGGTTTCTGTGAAACTCCATTAACATACCACTAATGTTCTGAAATTTGTGTGTTTTGAGGCATTAAACTAGTTCAAATTCCATGAAATTTTCACCCTAGACACCTTACAGGGGTAATTACTGATCTGGAAAGTTTGAGAATTTTCCGACACCCTCCAAGGGTCATAATTTTTCACTTTTTTTAAAATTAACCTTTTGCCCCTGATCCGAAAAATTGTATATTTTACTTCTAGATTCATTATTTTATTACTTGGAGTGGTTGCCATCCACTTTCCACATCACAAAGCCTCTTTAAATTCCGTCACTAGTTACTAATCCTACGAAGATATTTATGATCTCTAATCACATCTACTCTACCGATTCCTAAACCAACATTCCCTACATGATCCTCATTTAATAACTTTGGAAATAGCTCATCCACCTTTCTTTAATCTCTGTCTTTTAATAAGACTCTTTGATCCTCACTTTTTAATGCATCTAACGTGGTCTAGGATACTACATTTCTTATTCCTTATTCTCACAAATGCATATATATCTCACCCTCCCTAGTACCAAACTTATAACAAAGGTCATCACATGCCTTGAATTTTGCATCGCTTACAGTTTTCCTAGCTTCTTTTTTGTCAATTCCTTATAACAAGATCTTTTATCTCTAATGGTTTTTAGACTTCTCATTCCACCAAGTTTCTTTAGATGGTTGCACTTTCCTTTTAGATTCTACAAGAACCTCTTTTGTGACTCGTTTAATAGAGCCAACCATTTCATTCCACATGACATTTATAACTTCTTCCAAATTCTATTTCCCCTCGCTTTTCATTTTATTTCTAAATTTTGCTAATTTTTCATTTTTTAGGTTCCACCATCTAATTCTTATGTAATTAATTTCTCGTTTCTTTCTTT
>JAOXJP010135672.1:0-13483 GCA_025762735.1 Platanus orientalis | reverse complement strand
TTTCATGAACCCCTGATTTAGGAAATATCTGGATATTCAACTTCACCCATCTTCAAACAACTACAGAAACCTAATTTGTTCAAGCGACTCTGCTTTGAAAAGCACCCGGCTGCTACCTGGGAATCTAACAGCCGATCTATCAACTTCTATAGCTCTAAGATTCTGTAAACTTTGAATCCCCCAGATACATCCCGATGGGGCATTTTACAGAAGAACCAGCAGCGTCCCCTGTACAATTTTGTCAAACCACTCGAAAAATGGTTTTTGACCTAATTTTCTGCTCGGGTACTGTAATCTTGCATAGTCATAAGCTATGAATCACCCAGACCTGGGAGCATCTATCCCTCAGCCACCCTCGGAACAAATTTGACTATATTTCCCTTCCAATTTACATTTGAGACCTTTTTTGGCCAAAAAACCCTAATTTTACCCCTCTTACCCTTTTCATAATTTGGTTCTGACTGGACTAGGACTACCAGAGCATCTGTGACTTCTAAAATTGATATTAACTGGGCCAGCTTCCTAGCTCGGGAGCTCACACGGAGTGATGGCAGTGAGAGGGTTCAAAAAAAATAGAAACTAGATATTATTTCAAATAAACTAATGATGAGATATTTTGCATTAAATGCATTCTCATCTTTAGCCCATTCGTGGTGACCCTGGGATTAGAATATTTTGATTTTCTCTCTCACCCTCCACCCTAGGATCCCCTAGACGAATTTCAAATCCCTAATGAAACCCCTATAGCCTCCCATCAAGCATATTTGATCCCCCTATTTAGGTTTGCAACCAATGGGATTTTGCCGAAAGGCATATCCCATATCAAATATATAGCCACTCCCATCCACCCTCAATAGCACCCCCCATCACACCCTCCAATGAGTAGCACAGTCCCAATCACACCCTTGATAGAGCCATGTCATACATCCATGCCTCCCCCTTCAAATCAATCTTAAGCCCACATTGAGATTAAATCCTAGCCCTCCATCTAGCAACCCTTATCCCTTCATCCAACCATTGATCCCATGAATTTGAGACTATAAATAGCCCCAAATTTGTGGTGAATAGGGTTGGCAACAAAAAACCCTAACCCTAAGGAGAAAAAGAGGAAGAAGAAGAGAAAAAGATCAATTCCCCTAACCCTTGGCAAGGTAAGCCTAAACCCAGCTCCCCTTCATGTTCTATACTTCAAATATCATCATTTGATCACTATTATGCTGTCCAATTTATGCTAGAGCACTACTCTAATTTGGGTACATAGAAGAGGTTCAATAGCCTCTACTTTGCTCTTGTTTTTAACCTATTTCGATGTCTATTTTTGTTTGAATTTTTAGAAAGGCTGCTTGAGCCCAATTTTTACTATGTTATAATAGACATATGTAGGGTGTTTTGTATTTAATTTCATTATTTTTATAGCTGTGGAAGGCCTCGAGATAGCCCCCAAATAGTCCTAAAAAATCGGGTCTTTTGAGACCTAGTTTTGGGGAAGATTTGTTGAATTTATTGTGAATTATCTATGTATGATCTTGAGCTAAATTTTTTTATTTGTTGTTACTCTGTATACCTGCTATGAGCATGCCTAATTTTAGAATTTTTGTAAAACCCTAAAGGCTCCAAAATCGAGAAATCCAGTTACTCGATTTTCTCTCAGTAACTAACGCATGTTTTTCAGTGAATTAAAAAATAGGCATTGGACAAATAGATGTCAAGGATAAATTCAAGCGTTGAGATCTGGGACCCACCCCTGGGAGCCCTAATTTTTCCTAAACCTGTCCCAAAGCTATTCTGACATCCTATGAACCATCCCTGTGCATCAACACCTCTGTGGGCCCTTATTTTCTCCCAATGCCTATTTTTTCAATAAATAAGCATTGGACAACAATTCAGGCATTGGGAGGGTTTTCAGGCGTCAGGTTGGGTCTTAAAAGTTACATTTTTCCAAAATTAGTTAAATATGAGTCTACCTTAGGATTAGTCCCAAGACCTAAGAAAGACTCCACCCCTCTGGGCCTCACTTGGATGGCCCAAAAACCCAAACTGGCTGTTGGTTTAACACCTAACGCCTGTCTTTCCCTTGAATTAAAAGTCAAGTGTTGAACAAATAGGCGTTAGACTAAAAAATAGGTGTTAGGTCTGTAACGGATAACCGTTTGGCCCACTTTGGGAGATCATATCTCTACGTAGCCTATGCCTAGGACCCCTAGGGTTGCACAGTGTAACCCTAGAAAACTTCCTATTTTTCTAACTCAGGATCCCATAGTGTTGGGACCCACCTAAATACTCTAAACAGTGACACTAAAGTGCTTACTTGGTCAAGTTTCCAAATGCCTGTTTCCACCCTGAATTAAAATTCAGGCATATGAAAAAACAGGCTTTAGGCTTGTAACTCAGAAAAATTAATCTTCTTTCTTTTCTCTCCCCTTCTTTAGGGTTAACCCCAAACCCTAAAAAGGCTAACAGCAAGCCATTTAAAGGGATCAATCACCCCTCTAAAGACCAAAACCTTAAGGGGTTTCCTGTATGTAGAAAATGTTAAAATTAGGAATAGTTTGTGGATTGTTCACAAGCCGACGCCTGTTTTTCACCTTGAATTAATTTCAGGCGTTGAGAGCCAAAATAGGCATCAGGTCTGAGAAAAATTCAGCAAACCTCCAACTCACATTAAAAAGGTTTAAACACTTAAATTCACAATTAAAAAAGCACGATTATGAACATAAACTTGAAATTCATATGAATGGGAGAAGCCGTCCTAAAAGGGCAGGTATTTGGGGTTCCTAACACCTTCCCCAAGTGCAACCAAACCTCTTACCCTAATCTTAGGGACTTAGACTAGTATTAGGAATTAAACCCTAAACTTTCAAGTCTAGTTTCCTTCCTTTCCCCAAAAAGAAGGACCGATGTCCCACTCGGTCGGTTAACTCAGAGTTGGTGGCGACTCCAAGCAAAAACCCGAACCCTATTTCAGGAGGGGCCAACCACACGAAGCGCGAGCCGAAGTGGGCACACCGATGTCCACAGTGGGAGTAGATTCAAGTGGAAGATTCGGGGATCTAATTCTCTTCTAGAAAACATGTTTGGATTTAGAGATCCTAGACATAAACTCTAAAGGTATTTTTACACGGGTCACTGATATTGGAAACTCTCAAACTTGGTATTGAATGTTTGTCTATGGTGAACCAAATACATCCATCCGAAGAATAGCCTGGGAAGAGTGGATTGCAAAAATTATAACGTATAATGGGCCAATAGTCTATATAGGAGACTGAAATTGTCTATGGGAGCCAAATGATAAAAGGGGTGGTTCGGGACTGTCCAAAACCGACCTTGACTATGGATTGTGGATATTGAATGAGGCCCAACTTTGTGATCTTGGATCAAGAGGACCAGAGTTTACATGGACCAATGGCCAATAAGGTAGATATTGTGTCAAAGAGAGACTGGATAGAGTGGTTGCAAATGGCCAATTGAGACTAATATATCCTAAATATTTTGTAGAAAACATCATTGTGTATGGTTCAAACCACCTCCGTATAATGCTCCATCTCTGGGTTATTTAGAAGAGTTACCGACCTAGACCTTTCCGCTTCAAATGGCTCTAGACAAACCATGAGGAATGCCAAGAAACAATCCAAATGACTTGGAGACCCCAGAGATGGGGATAATGTAAAAGAAACACTTGCAAACTTAATCCTAACTCTTACTCACTAGAACCATTATTCGCTAAGAAAGTCCAGAGGAACATTAAGGAGCTCTATGTAAGCTTCAAGAACATGATGGAAGGGCCAAAATCAGATGGGAAAACCAAGGAATTGGAGAGAATCTAATCTGAATAGATAAGCTCCTGAAAGATGAGAAAATGTTGTGGGCACAAAAATCAAGAATCCAATGGCTAAAATGTGGTGACCATAACACAAAACTCTTCCATCTGCCAACTATGGTTCGAAGGGAAAGGAATCGAATCAATTCTATCAAGAACCAAAATGGGCTATGGGTTACATATGCTAAGCAAATAAATGGGGTATTGGCATCATACTTCAAACAGTTATTCTCTTCCTCTCACCCTTTGACTAGTGACATAAATGAACAGTGGACAATGTGCATAAGGTATTATCATCTGAAGAGAAACTAATATTGGGCAATGAGTTCACGGACTAAGAAGTAAATGAGGCAGTTTTCATTATGGGAGCTGTAAAGGCCCTAGGACCTTATGGATACCTAGTTGGATTCTATCAACAATACTAGGATATAATAGGGCCAAAAGTCACAAAGTATGTACTTGGCATGCTTGATGGAAAAAAGAATATAAAGACATCAATCATGTTTTTTTGGTGTTGATCCCTAAGCAAACCCAGCCTAGGATCCCAAGTCACTTTAGACCAATCGGCCTTTGAAATGTATTCTACAAAATTGTCTCTAAAGTGTTAGCAAACCAGTTAAAACAAGTCTTAGTTAAGCTAATCTCACCCCATCAAGTAGCATTCATTTATGGAAGACTAATCTCTAATAACATTCTAATATCTCACGAGATTATTCATCACATGAAAACTGACAAATCCAAAGCTCAACTCATGGCTATCAAAATAGAGCTGAATAAGGCCTATGATAGAATTAAATGGCCATATCTAATTCAGATTGTGGAAAAAATGGGCTTTAGTTCAAAATGGATCCAACTAATTTATCAATGTGTGTCTACAGTCTCCTTTCAAGTATTGATTAATGGTTTGGCAGGGAGAAATTTTGGTGCATCTAGAGGCTTAAGACAAGGAGATACTTTGTCCCCTTATCTATTTGTCTTGTGCGTAGAAGGATTGTCAGCAAGCCTTACCCAAGCAAAAGAATGTAACAAAATCTAGGGGATCAAGATTAAGAAGAGAAACCCTTCAATCTCTCACTTATTATTTGCTGATGATTGCTATATTTTTTGGAGGAAAATTCCATCAGAAGGGCAGCCATAAAGGATGTTTTGTTGAACTTTCAACAGGTCTCAAGGCAACTTGTCAATTTAACCAAATTAGAAATCCTTTTTTGTAGGAACACAAACAGCCTTAGACCCATGGAGCTATCATGTCAATTGGGAATGAGAGAAGCGACCCAACCTTCCAAGTATTTGGGACTCCTCTCATCCATAGGAAGGAACAAAATTAATTTGTTCTCGTATATTGAGGCCAGGGCAAAGCAAAGAATCCAACAATGTAAAACTCAATTCCTATCTTAGGCTGGTAAGAAAATACTGTTTAAAGCTGTAATAAGTGCGTTGCCTACCTATGCGATGTCGTATTTTCTCATCCCCAAAAAGAAATGTAACTTAATTGACAAAGATCAAAGAATTTTCTGGTGGGGTCAGAAAAATCATGAGAAGAGGATAAATTGGATTAGTTGGAAAACACTTAAGAGGGGCCAAATTAGATGGGGCAATAGAATTTAGAGACCTCTATATGATGAACTTAGAGTTGATAGCTAAGCAAGCTTCGAGGCTCGTTACGAACCCAAAATCCTTATGAGCTCAACTAATGAAATCCATTTACTATCCAAACAATCATTTTTTTAAATATTCCTAAAGAAAGGAATGGGTCATGGGGATGGAGAAGCTTATCTCAAAGCAAGCAGGTCCTCCTCAATGGATGCCTATGGTTGGTTGGGGATGGTAGGGAAATCGATCTCTGGAAATCCCCTTAGATTTGTGACCTTCCGGCCAGAAAACAAGTTTCTAGGCCTCCTCAACCGTTGCCGGCGACAAGGGCCTATGACATAATAGATCACCAAACCATGAGGTGGGTGCTTTCCAAAATTGAGGCCATCATTGAACCGTATGAAAGAGAGGCAATTTTAAGGACTCCTATTAGTCCACTCCTCCCAAATGACCAATTAATTTGGATGGAGGATCCAAAAGCCAATTTATAGTAAAGACAACATACAACGTGCTAACGTCTAATGGCCTACATGGCAATGGGAATTGAAGAGGGGGATTATGGATAACTACTTGGGCCATTCCAATTCCAAGAAAAGTTCAAAACTTTCTGTGGAGACCTTGTCATGAATCCATAGCGGTCTGTCTTGAGCTGCACAAACGTATTCAATCTGTGAGTCCAATATGCCCAATTTGTTCAGAGAAGGAAGAATTTGGAGTAAGATGAACAACTTGGTGTCTAAGGCAAGACCACAGACATCAACCTTTGCGGACTGGTTTGGTTTTTGGATGTCCTATAATTAGGGGCAAAGGTAGAAAAAAATTAAACAACTTAAAAAATATTGCTTTACTAAGCTGGCTCATATGGCTTAACAGGAACAATGTACTATTTAATGGGGTGGCCTCTAATCCGGACATAATTTATTATGCTTTTAATTTGCTATGTAGAGACTGGGATTCGGGTCAGATGAAGAGTGATAAATCCAGTGACTCCTTTTTGACTTTGACAATCACAGCATATAGGGAACAGGATCAGTGATACATGTCGATGCAGCCTCGCCATTGGATTTCTCCGCATGTGCAGTCATTGCTACTGCTCACAATGAGGATGACTCTTGGAAGGATTGGTCATTAGGAAAGAGGTATGACTCCCTCTTTTGTTATAATCTAGGTGAAGTTGGCCATTCACCTAGTGATGTAAAATGTTATAATCTGCTCTGACTCGCTAAAGGCAGTGACAACAGTCAATGCGTATTTTGTTTCTTGTCCTTGGTAGGTTAGACATATTTTTGTGGCGTGTAAAGCTCTCGTGTAGAATATCCCAGTAGCACTGGTATGCCATATAAATAGATAATATAATATCCAAGCTCATAACTTGGCCAAGCTTTGTAGTCGAGACCCACCTGTCCTTGTTGGCTTTTGCCGGGGGAGACATCAAGGACTTCTTCGTAAAGAAATGAAATTTACCAAAAAAATAATAATTAATTGATAGAACGACTCCACTCTCATACATTTTGTATTTGTAATTCATTTCTAAACTTCAAGGGAGCAAGGAGTTTACAACCTTTTTTGTATGAGGTAGTTTTTCATTTAAACATCTTTAAAAAGAGCATTTCCAAATAATTTTTAAGCGGAGAACAGTTGTTTGTGATGGAAAAACCTTTGTAGGCATGCAATAGATTGACATATGATGTGTTTTTGAATTTGGTATCTTTTTTCGAACACCTACCTTTTCAACTGAACACCTTTTTGGATGTTTTTAATGCCAGCACAGCACGTGTCAGCTTATATAGTTGCTCACGGAGACACAAACACTTCTTCACAACAGAACATTTGTTTCCATTTTTAATTGAAGCAGTCTAAGGCTACACAGTTTCAAGTCTCTTAATAACATGAATCATGATCAGTGGCTAAAGACAACCACTTATTAAACATCCATAGTCAATCAAATTAATATCTACTTATTTATGTTATTGAATTTTGAAAAGACTGAGAATCCTATTCCACGAGTTTAACAAAAGAAATTGTATTTTCTAAAAACAAATAGAAAACTTTAATCATTACAAATAGTTGGTTTCTTCAAAGTGTGTTGAAATATAATAAGTATATTAACTCAGGAGGGACACTCCTGGGCAATTAAGGCGGGGGAATTAAAATATTTGTGTCCACAGGGGGATTTGAACTTGCAACCTAAAACCTGCTTTGATACCATCTTAAATGAAGCAATTAACCATCTCTCCAAAAACCCTAAGGTGATAGGAAAGGGATGACTTAATATACATGTTATATTTCAACTGTGTGTTCATTAATTGTACTTTCTTATAAGATTTGATTTAATAAGTCATTTTTATAAGGGTGTGCTTTTTAAATTAGTAAAGGTGATCACTAATTATATTTGTTGTATAGTAAATATAATGAATTTTTTATTTTTTGTTCTACAAAAGGAACCGAATGGATTAATTTGTTCTCTCTACAAGGAATAATGGTGATCACTAATTATATTTGTGGTAAAGCAAATCTAACAAAGTTTTTACTTTTTGTTCTACAAAAGGAACCAAATGGGTCAACTTGTTCTCTCTACAAGGAATGGTGATCACTAAACTACAAGCGCTAGGTTTGACACACCTACGATACCATATACTTTTAAAATTAGGAATTTCTTAAGACCATACACATGGTCATTGACCTAACTCTCACACATTAAGCAACCTTAAGTTTCTATCAATAAAGTTGAGAAGAAAGAGCAGACAGTCCAAACAACGACTATTAGTACATTTGAAGGCAGCTCTATTTGAGTTTGTTTCCAAGCTTTTGTATGTGATTTAAAAGAGGTCGTTCACAACTATCCTTGTTGGAGTTGTAATCCAATAATTCCAAAAATTTGTTAAGTCCACAATCTTAAAGTCAAGTAATTTAATTTAATAAAAATTAAAGTTGAGTGACCCGAGACATAGAGGTGCTATTTTATGCGTTTCTTGAAGATAGTCAAGGCTTCCCACAAGATTGTGCAACGGAGCATGCCAAGCTACTTCTGGGATATATACAACTAAGCTCGCAATCAACTCATTGTCTATTAATAGGCTTGCACGGTCCAACAAAGACGTAGGATACCTCCCCGTATAACTTATTGCCCTTTAAAGAATCGGGTGTTCAAAAACATCCATTTGTCATGTTCAGATTTTTCCAAAAATTCGGTAGAGTATTCCCTTATCAAGTTAATAAATATATATGAGAACTAAGTCAAGAAGACCGTAGTAGCACCATCAAACCCTCTAGAGGTTCACTAATATGAACACTTCAACACTTGGTTGAGGTGGTTTCCAACCCAAAGATGCCTTATAGAGCTCCTGCAAGGGAGATGTAGATCCATTGGCTTGAAGGAACATGTGTTTTGCAACACATATCTAAGGGAGAAAGAGAGAAAATAAGGTATGAACCCTCATTCGCCACCTCCTTCTTCTTCCTCCTCTTCTTCTTTTCCTTCTTCTTGCTCTTGGGTGCTCCTCTTGTCTTAAACCAGATTTTTTTTTTTTTTTTTTTGTCTTCGTTGCCACTTTGGAGTCCAAGAACTCCTTTTATAGTGGAAGTAGGCTTCCACCTACTCCACCAACTCTCCTTAAGGTGTCCACAATCTGTTGGTCCTCATTCAGCCTAGGCATGGGGGAATGAGCCTTTGTCAAACTCGACATGGGCTCTCTCTTGCGTCATAAATAAGAATGGGTCTGTTCTAGGCCGTCGCAAATGAACCTAACTCATGGTGAATGGACTTGATCCAGCCCATTCACGCACTTGATCCATTTATTCTCGAGCCTTAGTCGACTCATTCATGCACTTTGATCTAGCTTATTTGTGCACTCTTAAGTCATCTCATTCGTGCACCCATGGTCCTATTCATTCGCGATCCAGTCCAAGTTTGTACATTTCATTCGTGTGTGATCAGGAAACCACGAGAACACATCTGGACCATCAAAAATGAATCGACCCCTAATGCAATGATGTGCACATGCAAAGTGCTCCTCAAGCACCCAAGCCCTTTCCCACAAGTGCGTGTGTGGATTGCTACATCGTAGCAACCAAGAGAGAAAGTGTGTGTAAGTCTCTCAAAATACACAAGAGTGATGGAAAGTTAGAACTTATATACTGCATATTGTTTTTGATTCTTACCAATGTGGGACCAAACAACTGAAAAACAATTTTAAAAACAAACAAATTTGAAAACCTAATTTAAGGAGTTGTTAATGGAATTAATGGCCCTGTTAATGGAATGTTTTAAATGGCATTAAATGCCTTAGTTTTCAACAGCCCCAGTTGAAGAGAGACATACATAAATAGATGCATTTTCGCCAAAACCCAAGCTCAGTTCCACTCTTGAATGCGGATGGCTTAGAAGCCAAAATCTCGAGTGCCGAAACATCATGTATACTAAGCTGAGTAGCTAAACGTGGGTAATTCTGGACTAAACGCAGTGCCACATCTACATACATGGAAAAACATATGTATAGTCAATTAAATTATGTCAACAATGTATGATATGAAAGTTATAGCTTTCATCTTAAATGCCCTGTCTGGTTGCCTTGAATTGTATAGGAAAAAAAAAAGAATAGGAAAGAAAATCTCACAAGAAAAGAATCATGAGAAAAACATGAAAAAAAAAAAAAATTTCATAATAATCAGACAGCTTCAAAATGACTTTTCAAGAAAATTTTGTAATGAGAAAACCTTTTCATGGCAACCAGACAGGGCCTAAAATGGTGCATCATAGTGCTTACTCGACCTTTTTTTCTTACCGTAGAAACCATCAATTATTGTAATATTGAGTAGACTGCCTCCTTCATTGCCTCGGAAGGGACTCGGATCTTCATCTTTGGTAACTTGGAATGAATACTCCAGAATGTCCTTGAAACCATACAGAGCTGCTTCAAAGATTGGCGTCCGTTTATTAAAAGACCGCATCTGGGACAAATGGGAGTTCTTTGACACCATTGCCTTTACTGTCTCAAGGCATCCGCCTAGGACGGCCAATCGAAGAGCCGTAGATTTCTTATTGTTTTTCACTTTTAGCCTTTCTGGGTTCATTAGATGATATTGTATGTACCACACCCTTGATGGGACCAATCAGGGGGCGGAATCAATTCACTTTTTGGTGGTTTGTGGTCACATCAGGAGTGTGGTGCACTTGATATGGCGCCCCTTCTCGGGAGCGGCAACGTGGAGTACGGTGTCCCCATCGGCAGAAATTTGGGCATATTTCGCGCTGGGGTCGGATTTAAAGATTTTTTCTGCTGCTTCCAACTCACCTTTCACGGCTGCTTTATACAAGGGCAAGTAACGTTTAATATCTTGTTTGTTGTCCTCCACTACAATATCTTTTACGTTTTCAGTGATCTCCTCTTCAATTTCTAGGCTTTTGTCATTTTCATGTTCAATACCTGTGATGGAAGAAATATAACTATTAAACAAGAAGCAAAATCTCTTTTTATTTTTTTATTTTTTTGTTATAGTCAAAACCCAAATTTTGATTTTGGTTAATTAATGAGGCTAAGCAAATTCATCTCCTGTGATGATGCCCACAGTTATGGAGAAGCAAAAAAAAATATCAGTAATTATACAAAATCTTAACCTAAACATTTATTATATGGATCATCTCCCCTTTCTTCGAATCCAATGTGTTAGTGAAATAATTTTGAAATGCGAATCTTATCAAAAAAAAAAAAAAAAAACTTTGAAATGGGAACACAACTGAGTTAAGAGATAAAAAGGACAATAATGCTAACAAAAATAATAAGTACCAATAAGTTCGTTATATTCACGATCAGAAGTGTTGGCCATTTAACTGGGTTTGGTGTAACCGAACCTTAATGGACGCTGGGAGAACAACTGCCATTCATCACGGTTTGAAGTTTTGAGTTATAAAAGACAAGATCAGACTTCATCGAGGTGCCTTCCGAGTAAAGAGCACATGCGTGCCCAACTGTCAATATATTATTTATTAATTTATTTTGGGTAAAAAGTGTACAGAGATTAGAAAAGCAAATGTTCAAAAAATAGGAAAGAAACAGGATTTTCAGTTCAAACCTTCCGTGCCAAGTGAGTGTTCACATGCCTCTAAACACGCATTGGACACGGATTTTGTGCAGACAAAAGCCAAACAGCTTCAGTGTGCACAAAATCCATGTCCAATGCATGTCGGGGGCTCAGAATACTTACATGAGCATTGAAAAGTGACTTGCATTTTTTGGGGTGTATGCTTATCACTTTTCAATGCTGATGTGAGTGTTCACATTGGACACGGATTTTGTGCACACAAAAGCCAAACAGGTAACGAAAGGGTATGTTTGTTTAGATGTTGAATGAAACAAGAAGTGAAGTTAGATGATAGAAAGTGTTTGGAATGTAAAAGTGAATTGAAAGTGAAGTTAAACTGTATTTTCCTCCCACTGCTTACTTGAAAATTAACCCAAGGAAAGAGAACACCATGGGCTTATCACTAGATAAAGGAGGAAGAAAGGAGAATAGTTCATCTCTGAACTTTATTCTTTTGCCCTCAAACACTTTACTAATTGTTAAACGACGTCGTAAGTACATGACAGTTGCTGCAGATAAGTCTCCTTGACTACATCTAGCCCAGAGCTTGCAATTGACAGGACCGACCACGTGGCCCAGGGGACATAGGACCTGGCTTAGGATTGGACTCGGCCGAACCATCAGCCCAGCCATAAATGTTGGCTCGAGGCCAGTCATGGGTCTTGCCCAGGGAAGACACTTAAACTAGAAGCTAAGCTTAAGATAAGGTGGGAAAAAAAAAAAAAAAAAAGGTCTCTTGGGATGTAACTCTGACAAGAGTGAGAATGGGCTGTGTTCGGGTTCAGGTTGAGCTTCAGTATGCCCGAGGATCAACCCGTTGTGCCATATTACGGGCTCAAGCCAGGTTTGTGTCTGGAAAATTTTTGAATTCTTAGACCCAAACCCAGCCCATATTATTTATGGGCCTTCGACCAGTCCAGAAGCCAATCTAAAGGTCACAAACGCCTGCTCCAGTATTAGACACCCCCCCCCCCACCCTCACTAATATGCCAAACTATAAGAACACAATCGTTGAATGGTTACTGTATAGCCCATTCATGGCCCTCAGGACTTGGTACAATGCCTTAATGAACGACCAAGGCCGGCCCTGCATCAGTGGTGGACACATCAGCATTGAAAAGTGAAAGGGTGGACACATCAGCATCGAAAAGTGAAAAGCACCTCCCAAAAAGTGTAACTCACTTTTTCAGCACTGATGTGTCCACCTTTGACGCAGGGCGGACCTTAGTCATTCATTTACGAGTCACACCAAATCCGAGGCACATTCATGGTAAAGTAATACAGCATCGTTATTACTTCTTAACACTAGAAAAATTCTGTTACTTACTAAAGAAATTCTGTAACATGTTCTTGAAAATGCTGAATGGTCAATCGAATACCCTTTGTTAAGAGCATCTGGGCCAACTCTAGGAGGGGTTTTAAACCAGAATTGTCGCGTAATATTCCCAATCCTGACATCATAATCATACTATATTACAGGACGAGAAATTACATGATGAGCAATATTCTCATGGTTTACCTAACCAAAGTTCATTATATAATTAATGACAATAAGCATGGATTCAAGCAAGGTAATATTCTTTCGGTTAGGAGCTTCATATCTAAGATAGTGACATCTTCTATCACTTAAAAGCTGTGTGAGATGAAAGTGTCATTTGAGCACAAAATCAACTTGATATTTTGTATCGGCAAACTCAAAGCTATAAATAAATTAACACATAGGCTAACTGAAAGTAACGAACCTGGAAATTAGTGACTAATTCAACGCTATTTCATTAACTCCCATCATTTACAAGAATAAACACACTGTTGGAAACGGTTTTGAAAAACACACCCAGATTTTTAGAACCTAGATTTTTGTGTAAAATCTGATCGGGTGGTTGTGTTTGAGTTAAAATAAAATGGGACCCAGATGTCATTTAAGGTGGGTCCATATGGGTTTATGTTCACCTCAATGAAGAGAACAACTTCATATGATTGGATGCTCAAAAC
>JAOXJP010135661.1:0-13483 GCA_025762735.1 Platanus orientalis | reverse complement strand
GTAGAGACCGAAACCCTAACCACGAACTAGAACCGCCATACAGCTACTTGAGTGATTGTGTCAACAATCCTAACCCTCATCTATAGCACTCAACACTCAAAGGTCGCTCGGGGCCCTGAGGTCCCCAATCCTTAGCAAGCCCCCGGTTGCCTGGGCAACGATCTCGACTGAGTCAGCCTAAGGATAAACATGATTCGAAAACCATTATACGGAGCGCATAACCTCTACAGCAGATCTGCCGATAGACTTGCCAGTCTTGAGAAAAGGATAGGCATGCTCGGAGAAAACATACCAGAAATTGTGGGAGACAAGGACGTATAAGGGTATGGGGGGCAACACCATGCGAGGGTGGAGGGGGAGAGCGACACGTGGTTTTCATCGCTATTCACCCTAATCCGAGTTTATAAATAGAGGCATCAGCTTATTACTCAAGAGAGAGAGGTGAGAAAACCCTAACAGTAAAAAGGCTTCATCTACAGTCCCCTTGATCTCCCTGACTTGACTGTCAGAGAGCTAGAACCCAGCCCACCTCCTGGCCTAGCTTCCTGACGCCGTGTTATCTAGTGTGTGCAGGAACAATTCAGTCGATGACCTGGGCTAACTGTGGACCATCTGGTTGGCATGAAGAAAGGCTATTTCTTGGTACGTCATCAGATTAAAAGAAAGATCTACACTTAAAAGGGAAAAAAACTGTAAATCAAGAACACAAACATTTAAATTAGTGGCAAAGTTCTAGAGTGTTACTGGCAAATTAATTAGAAACTATCTCTTTATTGGATGCCATCATTTAGTGGTATGCATTGACTGTTTCTTTTTCTTGGTCAATGAGAAGAAAAATAGACCACAAAAGTCATCTAATCATGTTGACTTTGCTGAAGATATCTCCTGAGTGCATTGGATCTATTTTTAGTAACAACAATACATTCTTGTTTTGGGAAAAAAATGTTAGCTGCATTGTATAGGACACTTGTGATGTTCATCTCAATTATTAAAGGTTCTTTGGTTGTGATGCAGCGGAATACCAAGGAGAACACGTTGTCCTCCCTTGGTGATAAAACCTTAGAATCCACTAAGAAGAAGAGAAAACTTGTTCTCATATGTTATTAATCAAAAACCGAATTGCCCTGAGGGCTACAAGGCTCTTAAATAGAGAATGAAACCCTAATTCGTGTTAGGCATGAAATTAGGCTAATTTGGGAAATTTTACCAAAAATAGTAAAATTGAGATAACTACAAAATCAAATCCTATGGTCTCTAAGAGACATCTTAGAACAAACGAGATATTATTATGACTTCTAAATAATAGCGGAAATGAAAGTTACTAAAAATAGCAAAAACACTAATTTGAGGGCCTTAACGAAGGAATTTGTGCCAAAAGTGATAGTACTCATGGCAAAGCCATGAATTTTGATCCTTGTGACAATTCCCTTTAGCTCATCAAATTTCACACAATTCCATCATTGGGGCTCATGATTTCTACTAGTACTTTTTGGCCTTCTTGTGTGCTGACTTCTATCGGTCCCTCTATTCAAGGAAAGTCTGTGCTGTCAGTTCTACATCACTTATGGATAAAGAAATATAAGAAGAACAAATAAAGAAGAAGATTTCTGACATATGTCTTATTTTGGCCTGATTGCATTTCCACCAACACCAACATTTTGAGCATTGTAGGCAATCACACCTTTGGTGGGGGGCATTCACACTTGCAACTTTTCTTCAAAAACTCATTCAATTTGGCATTAATAAAATTTTGATCTACAAAGTGAATATATAGCTTTTACTCTAACTAGTCTTCCTAGAAGTAGAACTCTATAAAATTTGATCCCCATTGGAAAATGATATCATGGCAGTGTTTTGGCGGTGACTTCCCCAAATCACATATTGCAAATTCTTGGACTTGTTGGAAAGGTAACTAAATACCATTTTAAATGATACCAAAATGAAGCCTAGTCTTGACCCACCAGAGTAGTAATTATATAAAGTGACAAAGAAAAATAAATAAATAAAATCTATTCTACTTGGGAAATAAATAAAAACCCCAAATTGACTAACAAGAAACTAACCTCTATTAACCCAAAAATGACAAAGTAAAAAATTATTGTCAAACAGAAATTGAAACCCAAAATGATTTGAGTGGGAGCTGTTTTGCATCCTGCATCATGGTGCATGGTGTCTCTCGGGACAAGATTTTTTTGGACCAGAAGGTGAATAAACATGATTACCATATAGTCCTAAGGACTGAAAATTTTCAAAAAACCAATCAGAATGAAGAGAGAAAAAATGGATTCATCAGAACATATATAAAATGGTAGGCATGCAGTTACCTTATGACATCATGATTTGTGGAATATTATCAGTCTTCTATTACGACCTTGCATTGTCTGATCTCACTACCATTGGGGCCTCCTCATACTTTTCCTTTCTTTTTATTGAATAAAAGTTTGCACTTGTTATTCATCAACACATACACAGAGATTGTAAGTATGATAACCCCTTTTACGTTGAGAATATGGTCGAGCATTGAAGGACAAATATTTCACACAACTGTGTGCTTTGCTTTTGGTATTGCCATGCCTAAATAATTGTCATTCATTTGAATGTTTTGTCATTGTGTGTGTGGTGGTTAGTCTTATTTTTGGAGGAATGAAAATGTCGCTTATTTTGGCATGTCTCTGTAAATTTTGCTTGCATTGGTATTAAAGATGAAATGGAATATTTCTCTAATTTCAAGTCTTCATTAGAATGTGGAGGTAAATTTGCAGAACTGTATTGGTTGGGTGTCATGTGCATCTGAGGCTCCTTGGGACTTGCAATTAATATGGACAGAAGTAGTGTGATATTTATGTCTAGGCAATGAATTCAATATGGTCAAACCGATAGGAGTCTCAAAGATCCAGACCATTGATTGGCTAAAGATGTTTGTCATCAGGTTTTGTATGTGGGAACCACTGTCTAATTTCTTTTCTTTTTTTTCTGTATACAATTTATCATTATTTATTAAGAAGGAAAAAGTGTCACATATTTTTTTTTGATATAGTCAAATTAGCTATAGCAAGTAATTGACAGTAATCTGTCTTTATGCAGTCAGTTTAATTAATTTGATGGTGTTGGAATATGGATGGTTAGTTGAATTTTGTTTGTGAGATGCCAGTGTCCACATTTACGCCATCACTTTCAACAGTTTGCATAAATGTTTTTTTTTTTTTTTGAAGCATACATCTTACTATGAATGTACGAAAGCAAAAAAGCAAAATTAAGTATTTAGAATATATAAAAGGTTATGTACTTTATTAGGTTATGTGCCTTCTTATCTATGGAAGTGAAACAAGTGATCTTTTATGGACCTTACTTTTCCGATTCGTATTTGTCTTTATGATCAATATTTGATGTGCTTGTGCAGCTGGGTTTTCTCATTTAACTACTACATCTACAGTATATCAAAGTAGTAAATCATATTTCTACCCTCATTAGTATATGGTAGCAACATCTCAGTTGTATACATAAACTAGATTGTGATAAGATGAGTGTTTGTGTTTCTCTCATGCACAGAACTTTCTTGTGGACATAAAGGGACCTGCATTGGCATTTCTACCTGTACTTGCCTTTGAAGGCGGAACTAGAAGAAATATACCAAAGTATGAGGTATAGTTTTTTACAATTTTAGCTCATTTTTATTTCATTAATTGGAGAGTCTAGTGTATTGTCTAATAGCAGCATGCTCCATTTTATCTTATTGATTGTTATGTGGTGGATGTATCTACATACCGGAGTGTTGAGCAGCTTAAACATGTGTGCAGAAACTAGGGATGCTGCCAATGTGCTTATGTCTTAGATGCTTCCATGATTGTGTGTGTGTGTCTCTATATTATAGTGTTCATTAGAGCAAAGTGGATGAAGTGGAGAGGTGTTTCTGAAGTGTGATAAATGAATACCATTACAATTGAAAGGTAAATATTACTTGTTTGATAAGTAAAGAAAATTCTATTCTTGAAACAAAAGCAAAATCCAAAGAAAGGGGATGCATGAGAGTTGTAACACCAAACGAAAATACCAAAAAATTCATAAAAATAAAAATAAAAATAAAATTGCAAACAAAAAAACTTCACCGTCTATCTAATACAATAGAGCCCCATTTAAAAACTATTCTTGAATCTAAGCCCTTAAAACATTAGATGATGGAATACCCAACCATACAACTTACTAGCAAAAATAATTCTTGGGCAATTGGCTACATCCAACAAAAACCAACCCTTCAAAGATTCTTGTATTCGTTTCCAATCAAATACCAACTGCAAAGGGGGCACATCATTAAATCTTCATCCCTTTACTACTAAGGGCACCTACTGACCCCTAACTCCACTCTAATTATATATCTGTCGTGGAGGTTCGCATCACCCATACAATCTTGAAACGCCTTAAGAATGCCCCCTGCCAATGCTGCCACTGAGCAATGAATAAAGAGGTGACTCACTGAAATCCACCTCTTTATAGTAAAGGCTGCATCAGGAGTCCCTCTTGCATTAGATGGTCTACTATTAACACCCTCTCCCAATACTTGGGCCATAAGAAAACGTCGCTTGAGATGGAACCTATGATTTTTAAATTAAATTTACTGGAAAAGACCCTCCTTTATTGTGAGCCACTACCTGAAAAAAGATCTAACAGAAAAAACTCTTAAGAGTCCTGGTGTAGCACAAAGCTTTGAAACCAAAATTGATGCAGCACAATAAAGAAGATACCAAAATTTATGTAGGATATCCCAAGAGGCTCAAATACTTGTTAGAATAAAAGTGCAGAAGCTAAATAGATCAAGATTTGAATTTTAAACACTTCAAGTAGCCACAAACTATGAGAAATCAGAGAATAGGATATAGAATAAGAGGTTAGGATGAAAATAATAGAAAAGAAAGTAGCCGAAAGGGCAATTTTGGAATTTCTGGGCAGAACCCACAAAATTACCAAAATACCCCTGATCATGCATCAGAAAATTTTGACATTTTCTAGATATTTTCTGATGTATACTAAGGTTTTATAATTAAAATTTCATGGAAATCCGATAAGATTTAATTTAGGAAAGTAAATAAAAAAGTCAATCCACATGAAACTTGAACAGAAAAACACCCATGGTTTTAAAACTCAGACAATCCCAATCTGGATTGGGATCGGCCGAGATTGATCTGATCTGCAGTTCCCTATCTGACCACTTAAGCTTGGCCTATCCATACTGGATTGGGATTTTGGCCATTCTCTATCCCGAATTTAAAAACCTTGGCCCACACCTCACATCTTTCCAGAACGAACACTTGCCCAGTTATTCACTCCAAAGGAAACATGTCTCAAGAAGGTATCATAGCCTTTTAAGATGCCCTTCCAAAGAGCTGTCCCATAGGATCCCTCTGGATATTTGTTGTTCCATCCTGCATTCCTAATTCCATACTTGGTTTCTGCCACCCTCCATATTTTGTTCCTCTCCTCCTCAAAACACAATTAATTCATGGTCTGGTGAGACCTAACATTAAAGGTTATATTGTGTATACTTGTGTACGTTCAGAGGCACTCATGAGGCTGCTGTCTCATGATCTAAAGAAGGTATTCATAGGCATTTCGTATATGTTGGACTCCACCTCCTCTAATTAACGATAAAAAAAAGAAGAGAGAAGTGAAGAAAAAAACACGACTCAGTTGGCTGGCCTCAGGCTCAATGAAGATACTGTTGGAGAGCTGGCCGGCCCAATCCTTCGTGGATCTTAGCCCCATGGGAAAAGGCATTTGGTGTTTGCTTCTCTTTGCTATATGTTGGTGTGTGGCAGGAGCGCAATAAGCGAAGATTCGAAGGGTTGTCTTCTCCATGTCCTAAGCTTGTGGAGGCTCTGCTGTCTGAGCTTCACGGCTAGTTATTTGTAGCTTTTACTAAGATTCAGATGCCGTTTAGAGTGTGGATACTTGATTGGGAGTCTAATTTGTATGAGGCGTAGTGGGCTTCCTTTTCTTTTTTCTTGGTGTTGGTTTCCCGGGGTGCATCTCATGCTGCCTGTGTCTGTTGCTCTCTTTCGGCTTTTCAATAAATTACCTTATCAAATAAATAAATAAAATTTGTAGTGTTCTACTGCTCATGAGTCGTGGCATTAAATGATTGCAGCATCATCATCTTGCGTTGCTGCATGCAACTTTTATCTCATTAGCATTACGATTATTCTATTCCACACAACCTTTGATTTTCACATGGAAATTCTGACAAATTTCTCATAGGAATTTTTATTTATGCACTGAACTTCATGAACTTCTAGTTATTTGAGTTGTATTTTATTGTTTTGGTACCACTCTATTTTGTTAAATCAAGTAATTTCTGTGTGTCATAGGCAGGAACATTGCTGTATGTCCGAGTGGTCAAAGCGAGTGCTGGCATGAATCCTGAGCTCTCATGCACTGATGGTAGTCTATTTTGCTTTTAATTCATTTCTGACTCATCATATCTATGCCCTGTTTCCTGTTCACTAATAATTTAGTTAGTGAAAATCTTTTTGAGACAATTTGCTGCATTGTCTAATAATTCTTTAAAATATTCTCTTGCATTATGCATTCATTAGCCACTGGGAAAGCAGCAGAATTTGGACGATTAAATGACGGCTTCATGTTTGAGACATCAACTGGCCTCTCACGAATGTAATTTCTCATTAGCATTAAAGTGCTCCTTATCTTATTTCACAGTTAATAGTACAATGAAATGGAGCTGAAAGGTTTTGTTTTGAAAATTGTGACAATGTCTTGTTTTCTTTTGGCTAAATTAGGCTTCTAAGCTCACCAACATGTCCAGTTCTTGAGGCTCTTGGGAAGAAACTATCATTTGAGACAGCTATTGGGTTAAATGGCCGTGTCTGGGTATGGTTCTTGAGGATCTCTTGACCTTTCTTTATGTGGATATTTAGGGCGGATTACAGTAGTAACAGCCTAACAGGTAATTTTTAGTAGTGATTCCCAAGCACTGTCAGATCCATGATTGGATGTTTTTGGATTCATTGGATCCATTGGATCCATATCCAGTTTACATGGCATAACTTCTCCATCTATTAATATGGTAGTGTGCATTGCCATCTTATCATGAACAGGCCAGATGGTTTGAAGACACTTCACGCCCCTAGTATTAGTGATGGGACTAATACATGGTTCCACTTGTCTCATTTTCTTGTGACATCTTTAATATGATTTTATTTGTTAAAATGCTTGATACCCTTTCCAGTGCCATGCACATGACTCAATTGGAAGGTGCTTTCTGTCGCTACCTTATGTTTGCCAGTTCAACCCTGGCTTTCGGCCCCAGAATAAAATGTTTTGTTCATACCAATTTGTTCTGGAATTATAGGTGAATGCTCCCTCTCCATCCACAGTCATCCTTGTCGCGAATGCAATCATGAACTCAGAGTCTTTAAGCGGGGTGCAGCAAAAAATCATGGTTGAAAAACTACTGCAAAGATTTCAGTGATCAGGGATGGTAGGTCATTCTGCCAATTTGTTTTTCTTTGCACTTTTTCTGTCAACAAACATAAAAATTTCTATGGTCTTTTGCTCAGTCCCAGAATTCCATGGTGGAGTTGAGAGTTACTACAATCCGAAATAGCAGCTAGCTACATATAGGTTCGTTTGGTTTCTTTGATATGGGCATTTCTTACATTTTTAGGAGTTGGGATTTGGTTGAGTTTTTTTTTCTTCCAGATTTAATTTGACTTTTGAGAAGGAAGAGTGATTAATTTTTCTCTTTGTTGCATCTTTTCTTTTCTTTTCTTTCTTAAAATGTACTTATTTTAAATTTTGGTGACGTTTGTAATAAGTAGGATTAGTTGAGTAGTCTGGACTTTAGAAGTGATCATTATTTCAGTCAATTTACAGTCGAACCACCCTTGAATAAAAACAACTGAATTGTGAATCATTTTTCTCAGTTCAGAGGCCCATATCCTGGCTATAGAGTCTCAGTCTACTCCATTAATTTCCTAGGAAAAAATAATTCCAACTCTGGCGTTTTTGCATGGGGTCTGCAGGGCTGTCGACACAGGAATCAAGATCGTTTCTGTCACCACCCATTGATATCAAGTTGTGTCATATTATATGATCAGTCAAAGTAAAATTTACTACCAGAGAACTATCTTGAAATTGAAATAAAATAAAATAAAATAATTATTTTGTAATTTGATTGTGTGTGTGTGAAAGAGAGAGAGAGAGAGGGTGTGTGTGTGTGTGTGTAAAGTCATGATGTAATTTATCAATTTCGTTCTAAGTTTAGGTGATAGACTATTCATGTTATGTATAATGAGTAAGTCTATGAGTGTTTAGTGTGGAGACTATCACTATGACAAGGAGGATGTTCAAGTGCTATAAGCCAAGGCTCTCGAGCAAAGAACCCAAGAAGTGTCAAGTCACTATTTCTGAGTCTGAAAGGTAAATCATGTATAAAATTAAAGAAGTGTTGTGTTGCTACTTTAAGAGACCCCTCAAAGATCAAGGTTTGATCCTAGGAAAGCCTTAAGACCAATATATGTCTTTAGGTGTAATTGTTTAAAAACCCTCTTAATGAAAAATGAGTTGAGAAGTATGAACATCTCAACTTAAAATGACTGACTTTTGATCTCAACGTCCATTCGGAACCCACGAGTACTCGAAATGATCGGTTTGAAGAGCTCTTTTTGAATATCAAAGCACAGATTGTGATTGGTCATGGGGTTTGTAATTGATCATAATTGTGACTGATCACAAAGTCTATTGGTCATGCCATAAATCTAATTTTAATGTGTAGTTTTTTTTTTTTTAATGAATTTTGACTGTTGGAGGCCATGGGAAGCTTTGGCTCAACCTTATAAGGAGATTGGTTCCAAATGATAGAACACTCATACATATTAGACACATTATTGAGGATTTATTTTGGAAAAATCACTTGAAATCCTCATAAGGTAATCTTGAGAAAAATGGGTTTAAGGGATTTGTAAGGGAAAGAAAAAGAGTTTTGAGGCAAGAATAAGAGCTCTACAAGCTTTATATTCTCTCTGTTTTCATTCAAACTTTCAAGCAATTAAAGGAGAATAAAAGAGTCAGTTAACTCTCTTGTGGGCAAAGAGGTTTCTTTTGCAAGAGAAGAAAAGAAAAAGGACAATGATGATTGCCTCTTCACTTCAAGCATACAAACTCTCAATCTCAAAGATTAAGGTAAAGCTATTGCTTATACTTAGAGTTTGTTTATATTGTAAGTAGTTTGTGGTTAACTTTTGCTTATTGTATATCTATACCACTACTTTATATGTGAATCATTAGAAAACTATTCTTAGAGATACAACCCTTATGAATTTCACTTATATTTTCCTATTCTAGAGACCATTTTTAGTTATGTGATTTACTTGCATACTTGTCTTCATTAGAGACATTCATGCACTCCTTTAGCATTGAATAGAGACTATACATATTGGCATATTGGGCTAATGAAAGCCATTTTTTACATTAGAACTTTGCTTCCCTATTTAACCATATTGGCATATTTGACTATTGAGAACCACATTATATTTTGGGATATTGATTCCCTTGTTTGGACTAAGCTTACCACATTCAATTATTGACAATCACTTTACTAATACTTTTTACCCTTGTATCAATGGTCGAAAATATCATGTGATGAATTGTAAATCTTGGGTCCGGAGACAACCAATGTTGTGTTTGTCGGAGATACCAAACACATAATTAGGGTTTGTCCATATACCTTGCACTATTAGTTAACTGTTAAAGATGCTATGTGATGGATTGTAAGTCTTTGATTCAAAGACAACCAATATCGTGTTTGTCAAAGACACTAAATACGTAATTAAATGTTTGTTCAATCCTTATAATCATTGTAATTGATTAATAAAATTAAGTAGTTGAAAGTGGACGTAGACCCCAATGTGACTGAACCACTATACATCTTGTATTGTGATGTATAATTTTTGTTTAATTGTTAATTTGCATTTTCATATTTACAACATTAGCATTTGAGCACCAAACATATTATTTTAGTTATCTTAAAATTAAACATCAACTCTTAATTCAATAAAACTAAGATTGGGGTAGGAAAATTTAAGAAGAATTAAGAAAATTTAATTTAATCTTATTCACCCTCTTTTAGGGTTAACGCACTGAAGGGTGATGGTTCCATTCTCTTTTTAACTTTAGACATGTGACCTGTTATTAAATGCCACTTTTTTGGTTGCACCACACCCAAGATTTTGGGTGAATGGATAAAAAATGCTCATCTTAACGAATGCTAACCACTGCTCTTTGTCAGGTGGCAAGCACATCAGCGCCAAAAAGTGAATATGTGCCCCCCAAAAAAGTGAAAATCACTTTTCAATGCTGATGTGTCCACAATCCCAGATTTTGGCTATATAAATGAGGGTGCAAATGTCTCTGTCGAACGTCACATGGAATAAAATGGATGGGAATTTGAAATTTCATATAACCTCTGTCCATTTTATTCCCTGTGAAGTCCCTGGTATCTTGGACTGAACATTTATTTCGTATTTGTGATCATTGAACATATTAAACGGTACTGTGCCAATTGAATGATATGATGCGTCATAGAGTCCAGGTACATCAACTTCACCTTCAACTGTTGTGAATGTGAGCGTAGTGTTAGACATTACTGTCTGCTAATTGAATGTTATGATGGGTCATAGTCACTAGGTACATCACCATTATCACCTTCAACTGTTGTGGCCCTACTCCAATTGGGATCGGTTTATGAACGCTTCCCTTAACAAACGCTCATCACTATTCCTTGTCAGGGGCAGACACGTCAGCATTGAAAAGTGATTTTCACTTTTTTGGGGGGTGCATATTCACTTTTCGGCGTTGATGTGTCCACCGCCTGACAAGGAGCAGTGGTTAGCATTCGTTAAGGTGAGCATTTTTTATCCATTCACACTCCAATTGGACTAAACAGATATCATGCCACTTCCAAGCAACGGGTGACAGCATATACCTGAAAAAAAAAAAAAAAAAAAGTCTCTGTGATGAACTATAAGCTGATTCATGGTGCTTTGGGATAAAAAATAATGTCCAGAAAAAGTGCTCAATTGAAATAGTTAGGTGTCTAAAAGAGGCACCAAATTCAAAAAACATCATGTGTCAGTCTATGGAACGTTTACAGAGGTTTTTCATCACAGACAATCATTCTCCTTCCAACTCATGCATCTCGTGGACCTGATCTTGGGATCTGTTGTGGTTGTGAGATTTTTTTGTACCTTATTCTCTTACCCAGGAGCAAAATTTTTGTGATCAAATTGACATGAGCAATATGTATCACACCATGCCAACATGTGGTGTGTTTAGTGTCAAAAGCTTCAAAAGTGCTCATTTTAACAAGAAGTGCTTCAAAAGAGTCATCCAATTCAAAAAAAACACATCATATGTTAGTCTGTGGTATGTGTCACACATTGTTCCCACCAATTTCAGTCACAGAAGATTTTCATACCCACACTGCTCGATCTTTAGTCCCGGAGAATTGGATCATGGGTCCAACGGTGTGGCCCTCTATGAAATATGGCTGGTAAACCTTGTACGGGTCACTTTTCTCCTAGATCAATGTCATGTTCTGGTAGAACATTTTCTGTGTCTTGGGTGTCAGCCTCCTATTTATTTTCATAGGAGAAATAATATTTTCTTAATCATATCATCCACAGATGAGGGACCTTCTAAAGTGGCAGTGTGTTTATTTCTCCGGCAAATTAATTAAAAATATATGTTTAAAAATTAAGGCTTTATTTCGTTACATGGCAAAGTGCTTTTTGGTTTGGATTTGATCACCATTTCGGTGATGTGGACAACACATGAATGTATAATGGTTCCCCACTTAAGCTTACTTTGCAAGGTGATTCACTTAACAAACGCATCCATCTTAGGTTAGAAAGTCAAAGGTGTGAACAGGTTTTGAACCTCACTCACTCTAACAATGCTGGCTTACCTGAGGTACCTTAGACAATAAAAATATAAATAAGATATTGTTTTAACAAAATCATCAATTTTTATGGAAACCTAAAATCCCACAAATAATAAAAGTAGTAGACAGAAGCATATTGATCATATATGCGGGGATTAGACCTCCAACTTCTTATGAAAACTAGTTTTATTTTGACATAGAATAAAATGATCATTGTATAGCTTTAAATAGATTTACTAAATCTTAGAATTCTTCCCGTGGAAAGAAGAATCATATCCTAACAATAAAGGAAAGAATTGAATGAAAATCCTAATAATAAAGTAGAAATTAAAATAATAACTAAAATGGAAAATAAAAATGGGTGTTTTGAGAGTTGGGTCTCCTTCCTCAAATCCCATTCCATGTGGAGATGGTTTCTTCCCCACTTTGTTTGTGTGAGATTTTCATTATTGCCTGAATCTTGTCTTCTTTGTAATAAAGACAATGACCAACTGGCAAGTGAGGCACCCCATATGTATAATGTAGGTAGATACATAGTCCTGTAACGAAGGCCAGAGGTTTAAAACTTGAGAGCGTTTCTCTATACATTTCCACAACCAATATTTGTGATTCACACTTCGGGGTAAAGAAAATCTACATTACATCATACTAGTAACTTGTTCCAATTACCATGAAGACTAAAATTAATGTGGTCAATCTATTTTATTAATAATCTGTATTTATTGCATTTTATGAAATTAAGATAAAAATAGCTTAATTTGGCCATGCAACAACTAGATTTGATAGCCTTTTATGTGCACTAGCAAGTGAACCCGTGCAAGCACAAGTGAATGAAGTAGTTAAATAAAATGTCATGATATTTTGAAAAAAAAAAAGAAGTAATATTTATGGATTGGTTGCTTACTATTCAAAAATTAAAAAGAAAATTTATTAGTTATGATGATGTGAAGAAGTGATGTTAAATTAAAGTGCATTTTAGTGAAGAAAAAAAAATGTGAACTTAAAGTATTGATACAGTCATTATAGATCATAAAGAATATATTAAAACTGTGAGTATTAGATAATTATGAAAGCAAAAAATATATATATATATAGTTGAGTTAATAATTTAAGACATTACCAAAAAGAAATGATTTGTAATTTAGGAGCATAGTTTTCAAGAAAGAAATTTATTATTAGAAAACTTTGAATGGGGATAAAGATGAAAGAGGTGAGAGGCATTTAGAGGAGAGAGATTATAGAGATTAGAGTGAGAAATATATGGGGTCCACGTGATTGAGAGAAATACAAAATGAGGGATGTATTTAATAATGAAATAAAGAGAGTTTCTTTAAGAATAGAAGATGGAGAGTATGATATAAAGGTTTTAAGAGAAAGAAAAATAAAAGAAAAATTTTAAAGAAAAAAGAAGGGTATAGTTAAGAAGGAAAAAATATTTTTTGGAGATAGAAAATGAAGAGAATAGAAGAAAAAAATTTAGGGTGTCCACACGGATGTGAGAGTAAAAGGCATTTCGGAAGGAAGAGAGATTAA
>JAOXJP010135640.1:0-13483 GCA_025762735.1 Platanus orientalis | reverse complement strand
CAATTGCAACCCAGATTTGAGTGCAGAACTGAGACTCTTGAGAGCCAGACCCCATAACCCGCAATCGGTTGCGATTTAGGGCATGACCTCAATCAATTGTGAGCCTAATCCTCGCAATAGATCCAAAATTTCATAATTGATTGTGAGGGAATTTTTGATAAAAAAACAATCGATTGCGAGCTTGATTCTCGCAATTGATCCAGAATTTCACAACCGATTGTAATGGCATTTTTGATAAAAAAAAATTAAAACATGATTTTTAAGGTGAGTTTTTTGAAATTTGAACCTTGTTTTTCAAAATCTAAGGCTCTAAAGAGATGCTCATTTTAAAATATTCTAATCCAATGGTTTAGGGTACTCCTCACCCTTATAAAAGAGCATTTTAACTCTTTTAAACCTAATGGTTCAAGGGGATTAGCAAAGGAGAAAGAAAGATGTTTTTGGGTAAGAAGAAGAGCTCTACAAGCTCTCCTCTCTTTACACTTTCATTCAGGCTACCAAGCTTCTAAAGGAGAAGAAGTGAGTCATTGTCTCTCTCTTGTGGCCATAAAGGAGGTTTCCTTTGCAAGAGAAAAGAGGAGGAAGGTTAAGGACGATTGCTCCTACACTTCCTAGAATTCAAACTCTCAACCTCAAGGTAGAGGTAAAGCTTTAAGTTCATATCTTGGAGTTTGTTTCCATTCTAGTTAATTTGTGGTTGGCTTTATATATTGCTTACTTAGACTACCACACTACTTGTGAATCCTTGGAGAAATCTTCTCTATAAGATATTGCCCTTCTTGTGCTTCACTTATATATGCCTTCATAGAGGCTTACTTTGTTGTGTGAGTACTTGTGTATATTGACCTTCTTTAAAGGTATTCACACACTCCATTTGCTTTGGTAGAGACCATACACTTGGTATATTTGGCTAGTTTAGAGCCACTCTCTACATTGGGACATTGGTTCCCTTACTTGACTAGTAACATATTTGGCTATTAAGAGACACTATTTGCATAGGCACTTTGATTCCCTAGGTTGACCGGATTGTCATATTTGGTTATTGAGAGCCACACTATATATTGGGACTTTGATTATCATACTTAGACTTAAACTACCACATTTGGTTATTGAGAACCACCTTGGTATTTATACCGTATTCCTTTGAGTAAACAATCAAAGACGCCGTGTGACAAATTGTAAGTCTTTGGCTTGGAGACAACTAAAGTTGTGCTTGCTGGAGACACCAATCATGTAGTTTAAGGTGTGCCCATATACCTTGCCCTTGTGTCAACAGTCAGAGACACTATGTGACGAATTGTAAGACCTTGGCTCGGAGACAACCAAAGCTGTGTTTGCTGGAGACACCAAGCACGAGACTTAGAAATGTTAGCTCAATACCTTGTAATCTTTGTAAAAGATTAATTAATAAAATTGAGTAGTTAAAGTGGACGTAGGCCCCAGTGTGGCCGAACCACTATAAATCTTGTGTTGTGGATTGATTGTAGGATTGCTTTTCTCTTTACTATTAAGCTTGTAGCTTCCCTTGCAGACCACCTGTTTGACAATATTCTTGAGTAAACACTTTGTAGAACACACACTTGGGTTAATTTTAAGAAGATTAAAATTGAATTAAAATCAATCCTAACATCTCTAAAGGGGTTAAAGAAATTTAGAAATCCTATTCACCCACTCTAGGATTTTGCACTTAGCAATTTCAGTAATCAATTACACATGTAACTGATCATAAAAGCTACAATCGGTTACAATCAAACTGATTACAAATTGCACAATCAGTTACAAGGGTAGTTTTGGGAAAATTTTTATCCTGCCTTATATAAGAGCAGATCTTGGTTTTCCATCAATTTCATCTTATTTTTCTACTCGTACAACTCTCTTTCCTCTCCTTTTAGGGTTTTGTCGTGTTCTTGCCATTTCCACACATTTCTTGCTCTCCCTTCATGGCCTGCTTCAAGAAGATCATTGCCCATACTTCGAGTAAAAAGAAGGATGTCTCAAAGAGTGGCTCCTCCATGGGGTAAGGCTCTAAGCGAAAAGGGAAGAGTCCCTTGGTGGAGAACGCTAACATCGCACTAGGTAGGAACTTCGATCCTACCTCACCATTCCACAATCTGGCCAACCTCACTAGGTATGAGGATCTCTTTGCCACACATGGTTTTGTTGTGGAACAATGCATGGAACTAGAAGTTCTTCACACTATGCGACTATGCTAGCTTCTGACAACTCATGGTTGGTCCCCACTCTTTGAGTTCAAGGCCTCAGTGTAAGATGAAGCTGCTTGGATCTTTCATTCCAACGTCTTTGATGAGAATCACACCAATCTCTCCTTCTATATGACAGTCAACAAGGTGCCTAGCCACATAAACCCTAATTACATCTCAAATGTAACAAGCCTTCCTCGGGAGTTGCATAATCCCATTGGTTTTCCACTTCCTCTACTAACCTCTAATGAAGAGGTGGGCATGACAGTCCAATTGGGTGGAAAGCTAGTGGCATAGGGCACCCATCTAAAGAAAAAGCCATGCCTTCCTCTCATCAAGTTCTTTCAACGTGTCTTCACCTATAATCTCCTACCTACTACAAATCACAACGAGTTGACTCTCCACATGGCCTATGTCATTGATGTCATTCTTAATGACAAGAGCATGGACATTCCATCTATCATCTATCACACGATGATCAAAGCTGCCTTTGATGAGCGTGCCACTAGGAGTATACCTTTTCTTATTCTCATTATTAAGATCATGATCAAGGAGAAGGTCCCCTTTAAGGCTAGAGTTGTTCCTCCCAGGCGCAATCCCCCTATCATCATGGGCCTCATTAAGAAGATGGGTCTTATCACCAAAGAAGGTGAGGTGTCCACTCACACGTTTAAGCCCAATCTAGCTCAATCTACATCTACTAGTGCTCGAGGCGCTATCATGTACCTGCTTCACTCTCTAGTGAGCAAGGTAAAGAAGCTTATCAATGGCCAGTGCCGCATCACCAAGAACTAGAGAGGCCTTACCATCAATCAAAAGGTGATTGCATCACATCTCTCTCGCTTCACCCCTGATGAGCCACTTCTCCTAGTGTCTGCCAGTGAGAATGAAGAGGGTGAGGAGAGTGATGTTGAGGATGACAAGGCCTTCGATCAAGGTTCCTACTAGAAATGAGGATGATGGAGATGAGGGTGATGGCATTGAGGAGGAAGATGAGGCAGTGAATGAGGAAGGAGGTGCGGATGACGAGGAAGAAGAGTATATGTACTCTGAGGATGATTGAGGTTGTTCATCATCCCCTCAGTCAATCAGTCAGTCAACATTTCTTTTGCTAGGATTTTTTTTTTTTTTTTGAACTTTAGAGCCAGTTGAGCTCTCTTTTTTTATGACTAGATGTAATTTTTTTATTTAATGCAATTTAGTTTCGTTTACATCTTTTTTTATTCCTAGCAAAAAGGGGGAGAGTTTATGGACTACTAACCATACTTGAGAGAGAGAGAGAGATTTTCACACTTAGGGGGAGTATGGTTGGGTGAGGTATGTGTTTATGAGTGATCTACATTTGGGGGGAGTCTAATTAGTTAAATTCAATATAATAATCATAAACACTTAACCACTGCACATTCTAGCATCACATTACACTTTACTATTTATATACATATCTATGATGATCTCAAGGCATGAGGAATGTATATTGTTTTTGTGATGCAGGTGAAAGGGCTAAAACAAGTTGCTCAAGATCTCAAAAGTTATACATTTTCTATGTATTGAACAGTCCTTGTTTACATGTATTTGGGTTTGGGATTTGTAGATGCTAAAATCTTGTATTTAGAGGTTTTGTCATGGAATTGACAAAGGAGGAGATTATTGAGTCATATGTAATATTGTTGTCAATCACACAGTCAAAAATCCCATGTAACATGTATATGTCTTGTAAGTGTCCTTACCATGCCAAGAAGAAGACCACAAGTGAAAAGGTGCAAGTGGACCAAAGACTTAAAGCCCAAAGCCCAGAGATTCAAAGGTATAAATCAGGCATGCATTATAAGAGTGTTGTGAGGTTAAGTGGACCAAAATAGACATTTCATCATGCATAAAATAATCCTAACAAATCTCAAGGTACAAGTCCTAGAGAAGGACCAATGTAGGGAATTACAAGTGCATATTTAGGCTGTCAAATCTATTACAGTATTTGTAATCGATTACAACTCTAATCGATTACAAATACTACAATCAATTATAGGCCAAATCAATTATAAAAACTGTAATCAATTTGGGCACTGACTGAGAGAAAAAAATAAGGACCCAAGCACTTAACCCCATGATTGCAATCAATTACAAAAAGGGATTGCAAAACCTTGTCTTTAGGGTGTAATGGATTGTACAATTTGTAACTTGTTACAAGTGTAACCGATTACAAATACTACAATCGATTACAAGTGTGAAACTGAGAAAAAATAACTCCATTTCAAAACTGTGATGTAGATTAATTGTCCATTTTAAAAGATTTCAATCCAACATAGGAGAGGGGTCCACGACTCCTATAAGAGGGAAACTTTCCCTTTAGGGCAACCACTTCAAGCCATTTTTAGAAAGTGTTCAAAAGTTTTCCAAAAGTGAGCCTCCTTCCTCTTATTGTTTTGAGCTGAAAAAACCTACTCCTCAACTGTATATTGCTCTCTAGCTTCTCTTCTTCTCTTTTAAGCTCAAGAGATCTTTGTGGGTTGTCCCAAGAGAAAACCCTTATGTGGCCTAGCTCAAGGAGCTCAAGAGCCAAAGCTCAAAGTGGTGTGGGTGTACTAAGGCATATTAGCTTTACAATGAGCACTCCCACTATGTGTTACTTGCAACATCAATCAAACTGTGGTAATATTTCTATCTCTTGTATTCATTTGCATTGCTTTGATTCCATCGGAGACGTTAGAAGCTTTACGTATGTTGGAGACACCGGAAGTAGTACACACTCGCCAAAGATACCGAGTGTTGTTGGTTAGCTTGCTTGTGAGCAAGTAGTTAGGTTTTGTATGTTTTTAACCTAGGTTGTAATAGTACCTAAATAAAATATATCTAAGCTCACTGGTGAGATTTAGAAGAGTGGACATAGGCCCTTGTGTTGAACCACTGTAAATCTTGTGTTATGGATTGAGTGTGTAATTGTTTGTCTCTCTTTACTTTTGTGCTCATAACTACTATTGCTCATTATGTGTTTGTTTAAATGTTTTAGTACGATTATTACACACACACTTGATCTAATTTTAAGAAGATTAAAATCAATCCCAACATAGCCAAGAATGGGTAAAACAATTTTAATATCCTATTCACCCCCCTCTAGGATACTCTTATAAGAATTTCACCAGTGATTGGGTACTTGAAGCCATAGAGGCTAGTAATGTTTCTCATATATTCCTCTATACCAGGGTAATTCCATATTATTCCCTCGGACCAAGGTAGTCTCATATTATTCCCTCAGACTAGAGTAGTCCTCTAAAATCCCCAAATACAAGGGTGTTACACAAATCCATGTATCACAGGAAGCAATAAATCAAACACATGTCTTTATAAAGTAATGTAATCACTACAAAAGTATACCATTTATAAAATATCTACATCATCTATCCCATGAATAGTATAAAGAATGAAGTAGTAAATCACATGAAATGATCAAATGACAATATGCAAGTGAAGGTACTTAGCCTATAACTAGGGCATAAGGGATGCTCATGGATGCAAACTCATTTTATGACAAGGTCATGGGTTAAAAACTAAGTATCTCAAGTCCCTTAAAAATTCATATAAATATTGCATGCAAAGAGTCACATGAAAATCACAAAGTAAATCATGCTAATGATAACATGCATACACCACTAAGAGATATCACATGATGTAAAAAGTTATGTAGCCACATTAGGATTAATAGAATCAGCACAATTCATCATGGTATAATATGAATCGAATGAAACATATAAAAGAGAATAATGGACCAACATAGGAAGTCAATAAAGCATCATAAATTGCCATAAGACAACATATATTTTAAAAAATCTATCATAGCAGACATTAGACTCATGCAAGGAATCTAAAAACATTCAAGAACTATGTGAACAATATGGAAAGTTTTTAAAGGGCATTTTATGGAACAAGTAGAGTGCAAGAATTAAGGAACTTAAGAAAATCAAAGGAAAATACCAATTTTTATCATAAGAAACTTTTCCCACCCTTCATCACAAGTAAATCAAGCTCCCAAACTACACCACATTGAATAGAGATCATCCAATATGTTTCCTAATGCTTCATTTACAAGAGATAACTTAATAACTCAAGAAGATAAGAATTTCATAGGAAAAACTACCTTTTATCATGCTCACAACATGAAACCATGATCTATATCAAGAAATCAACATGCTTAGGAGGAAATAGAGATGAATCCACCAAAGCATAACTCACGAACATCAAATCTAAGATCCAAGGATAGGAAAGTGAGCACAAAATGTATATCCACTCACACAATCCATGAAATCAAGGTTCTACATAATCAAATAATCAAGCTTATAAGAAATAGATGTAAAACCACCAAATCCAAGATCATTTTATAAAAATCTATGATTGTAAGAAAGGAAAGTGTGCGTAAACAACATATCCAACTCACCAACTAGCTCAAACCTTAGCTTTCAAGATGATCTTCCTCTACAACTTGTTTCCTTCTTGATGCATTTCCTTCCTCTAAGAGTAAACAAAGGTTTCCATGTTAGAATAGATAAACTAAGGTAAAGAGACAAGGATTCATATTTACTTAGACTAGATCTAAGGAAGAAAATTGCCTACTCTATCATATTCTCAAGGTTGGAAGAGAAACTTACTCAATTTGGGAAAGAACTTCCTCATTCTCTCCCAAACCTCTTTAACCCTTTCCCCCTTTGTTCTAATCCCTCTAAATGACCTAAATCAAGTATTTTTGAGGTTAAGCCTCGTTTCACAAGGTTTCCCACGCATAAGGGTAGGCAAAAAGGTCATTTTTGACCTAATTTATTTTTTTCCATATTTTAGAGTTTGGAGTGCTCCAAAATTTTTCGAGCACTCCAAATAGTTTCGAGCTCTCTAAATAAGTCCAGAGAACCCTGAGATTTTGGAGCACTCCAAAACTTTTTGAAAACTCCAAATCCATATTTTCAAGCATTCCACCAAAACTTGAACGCTCCAAATATTTTCGAGCACTCCAAGTTTTCTAGAGCGCTCCAAAATGCTAGATGTTGAATTCTTAGGCGTTTTGGGTTCTTTTTAGCTTGGTTTCATCCTTAATGTTCCTAAGCAATGTAAATGTCAAGTTGTGCCCTAAAATTAGGTTTTAATTTATCCATCATAGTGGATCATATATCAATCTTGGGTTCCCCACCCAGGTTAACCAAACCCGCTAAATCCCCACTTTCATTGTAGGCTAAACATGCAGGGTGTTACACTACCTCTACTCCTTATGTTCTTATACGAGTTTGAGTTAGTTTTCACTTATGCAAATGTTTCCAGAAGTGGAGATGTTATATCATGATATTCATATACTGGGTCTATCCACACCATTGCAAGTTTACCAAGATTAGTAGGACATATGGCTAGCTAGTACCCATGAATTCTTGAGATTCCAAATCACTCAAATACCTAGCGTAATGGAAGAGTATCTTGTAGTGACTCAACGAATCTTTAGAGGTCTCACTCCCTTGCCTAAGGTATAGATGCCTCAAAAAGGAAAAAAGAAAGAGAATTCATGTCAAAGATTTTAAAGAATTAGAAAGCAAATAGTTAGATCTCTAGTGACAATTGAAAGACTCAAAACAAAAAACCCTCTATGTTTGATAGGATGTGGAAGAAAGAATCACTTCTTATGGAAGAAGAAATCCATAAAGACTGACTAAAGGAAGATAGCTTGAATTTGAAGATGGAAGTTCATCATCTACAAGAAGGCAAAGACATCTTGATGAGAGAGGTTGAGGACCGATAGCATGACCTCTACCAAATGTCGGTCATTTTAGAATATGCCATTGCATCTTAGTACACGATGATTGCATAGACACAATAGAAAATCACATTTTTGTAGAGTGAACTAGAGAATTATAAACCTTTAGATGTGGTGTTCTGTAATGCCCCTGAACCTGGACTCAAATATGGATCCGTATCACCCTGTATTCAGACTCATTACTGTTCACAAATCGAATAATCCACATAAGATTGGCCCAAGTCATGGGCTAACAAGTAAGATCTAATAGTCCACATAGTCCTCATTAATTTTCCTTATGTCCATTTAGTTAAATAATCATATTTCAATAGTTTGTGGAAGCGTGTTCAATATTCACTAATCTTATATGTTCAGATCAAAATGTGGGAGCGTAAATGTAACTCATAAAGATCACAATAGTCCAATAACAATGAGTCTCAACAGGATTGTCACTATACTCTCTAAAGACAATCACTATAGTAGAGTAATCACTAACCACATCATAAGGGTTCCCTCTCACCCAAAATATACAAAAGGGAATATCCACAAAACTAAAAATAAGGATCCAACATAAAAGGGTCTCAAAATATGACCATTACAGTGATATGAATAAAAGAGAAAGCCTATGGATGCCATAAAAAGTCCCTCAGATGGAGGACATGGAAGAATAGTCAGTATGAAAAATAAATGGTTGGGTTAGCCCTAACCTGTAATAAATCTAGTAGACTATAAATAATCTGAAGTAAAGCACACATCTGAATACTAGCATGTCCAAAGGTCAATAAAAGCTAAATAGATATCGAAGTAATAATCACAATCATGCTAATACAAAAATATCAATAGTCACATGTCTAACAGAAGTCAATGGTTCAATACAAAGATTTCAGTTTGAATAATAATTTAATGTGAAGGTCAAAGCTTACAAATTTGATGACATATGTTAGTCTCAAGAGACTTAATGTTCTATAATTTCAGAGTGTTTAGAATTTGATGTTCAAAGTGTTCAAAGTCCACACGGTTCACAATGATCGAAGTTCAACATTCAGAGTTCAAAGATTCAAAGTGTTCTAAGTTTGATATTCATAGTGTTTAAAGTTCATAAGGTTCGATATTCGAAGGGGTCCAAAGTTCAATATACAAAGGTCCAATATTCAATATTTAAAGAGTCAAAAGGACACACACAGCCCAGTGTCAAGGCCGAGATAATAAAAAAGACACACTTAGCTCAGTGACGGGGCCCAAAATAGTCAAAGTTTTAAAGTCTAAAAGGGTTCACATCAATAAGTTTGAAGGTCCATAAAGTTTCACATATCTCTGAGTGCTCGCATATAGCTTCATGAATGGAGCTAAATATCTCCAAGTGCTCGCATACAGCTTTACAAGTGGGGCTTAATATCTCTTAGTGCTTGCATGGGGCTCAATATCTCTGAGTGTTTGCATACCGCCCTATAAGTAAGGCTCAATATCTTCGAATGCTCGCATACTGCCCTATGAGTGGGGCTCATATAGTTCATATATTCAAAGTCCAAAAAAAGATTCACATCAATGAGTCTAAAGGTCCACATAGTTTTAATAATCAAAATGTTTTTATAAAGTGTAAAATAAATGTAAGCATCATATTGTCATGAATTAATCATTTCAAAGGCACATGGTTCACTTAGATTCAATGTTAGTATATAATTCGTTATTCATAAGTCCGAAGTCACAATAATTCACTAAGATTTCATATAGAGTCAATGATTTAAACATATAATATGATTCGAAGGTTCACATGGTTCACATAATCACATAGAAGGCATAGAGTTTAATAGAATCAATGAGTAAAATATATTTCCACAGAAATTCACATGTATTCCAGTGAATCAAATCACATAGGTCAGCCAATATCATTCCTAGTGTTCCAAACAAAAGGGTAAGGCAAGATTACCTTTTAAATTAATCACAAATATAATAGATCTTGAAGGATTCACAACTTCACATAGATTTTCAAAGATTCACATGGGAAAATTTCAAATTTCACATGTTCTAGAGGATTCCTTGAAAGACATCAGTCCACACAATGTCTAGGATCAATAATCTTTCACAAAATAGGTGTAGATCTAAAGAACAAACAAGATCCAATGGTCTTAAGCATAGGTTTACAAAATTTTCGGAGATTCTAATAAGATAATAATCATCCCAAGCATAAGGAGCATGAAAATTTACTAAACAAGCTGAAAAATCAAAGATCTAATTTGTTTGAAAGGATTGAATTCAAATAATTCCAACAATCTTAGAGAATTCCATGTATAGCATCACAAAATCTAAAATCACAAGAGGGATTCACCTCAAATCACTTATAATAAGCAAGATTCACTTCGTAGAGAAGCTTAGACCCTAGGATTCACAAGGTTTAATGGCTTAGAGCATAGGCCATTAAAAAAATCCACTGAGAAAATTGTATCATATCATCCATAGTATGCAAGATTAACTTACCAAGAGGCTTAGATTCAAGGATTCACAAGGTTCAATGGCTTAAAGAATGGATTTTCATATACTTTCAAAGATTCTAAAGAGTTTCCATAAAGATCACAAAAGTTCAAAGAGAGTTTATATCATCAAACCTATAGTAAGCAAAATTTCTTACAAGGAGCTTAACTCTAAAGTTCAAAGAGTTGAATCAAGATTTTCCAACATTTTAAAGATTTAAAAGGGGTTTCGATAGCCAAAATACAAAGATCAAAGGAACCTAAAAAGAATATACATCATCATACCCATAGTAAACTAAATTTACTTACAAAGGAGCTTTATCCAAGAATCAAAACTATATTAAAAGGTTTAGCTAATGATTTTCTAGAGATTTCAAAGGATTCAATCACAAATTTCGAAGATTAAAGAAATCCATAAAGGAAGTTACTTCAAATCATCTATAGTATGATAGATTTACTTACCAAAGCTCAAATTTAAAATCTTCAAACAAAAAACCTTCACTTTTATCTCTACTCACACCTTGCTCCAATTGGGGAAGAACTCCAACCTTCTTCTCCAAAGCTCTCTAATCTTTACCCTTTTTGTTCACAATGAGTCTAATGACCTAAGAGAGGTATTATAAGGGTTTAACTTACATATTCTAGGGTTTTAAGTCGAGTTAGGGGGATCCCACACTCCCTAAAATGAAGAAAAATAGAAATAGCTTAAAAAAAGAAATATAGGTCAAATCGGATCGATCTAAAGGGGTATTAGATCGATCCACAAGGGTACTGGATAAATCTGGCACTATTTTGGATAAATTTTGTAGATTTTTGAGAGGTCAAATTGATTAGTCAAGTGGGCGGATCGATCTGCTAAGTTTGGATCCATCCAGCATGGGTCAGATTGATCCGAATGCCTTTTTCCAAATTTGACCCCTTCACATTAAATGGTCATAACTTCTTTTAAAAAACTCATTTTTATGAACCATTTATTGAGTTAGAAACTAGACTTCAAGATATTTCTAGGGGTACATATCTTATACCATAATTCACTCAGAGTTGGTACTGGTGGACCGAGGAAGTTACTCCAAATCTGTGAGCCTATCAACACAAGCACATTGTGGGAAAATGGGCATAACTTCCTCTAGGAGACTCCTATTCACAGACCATTTATTTTTTTTGGAAAGTAAACTCCAACATATTTCTAGACATATATGGATTACCCCTTAATTATCTCAGGGTTTCTATAGATTTTCATGTGAAGTTATCCCAAAACAAACTTGAGGCAGTTTTTGAAATCAATCGGTCCAAGGTCGAACTTGGGCTTTACACTTATTACTTAGTCCAATGGTTCATAAACCAACCTAAGGTCTATTTAGAATATGAGAGATGACAATTTTACCCTTATGGGGGTAAACTTACAATTTTTTCCTCTTCTAAAAAAAAGCGGGGCATTACATGTTCCCCACCGACAAGTGAGAGGAATTCTCTATAGGTTAAAAACTTTTAGGAGTAAAAAATTGGAAGGATAAGAGTAGTGGAATCATAGAGGAATATGAATTTTAAGTAAATGAGAGATTTTAGGAGTAAAATTCAGGAAAGATAGAGTAGTGGAATCGTTGAGGGATATTTGCATGGTAGTTTCACACGTGTGTTGGGGAATAAAGCAATTGTGTTGTCCACATCAACACCTATTGCTTTAATATATAATACAGATTGCATTTGCATTATATTGATAAAGTGGACCATGGGCCATTGTCAAACCTCAAACTTATCCTACTACTAGCAATGAACCCGTGCGAATTCACATGGGCAATATAAATAATAATATTAGTATTTTTAAAAATAAATTTAAAGGTGATAATTTGTCAATAATAAAAACTAAAAAAATACAAATTATCATATGAAATTAAAATGTTTAATTTAATTAGAAAAAAGATTTATCTATATAATTAATATGATATATATGTATGTATGTATGTATGTATGTATATAGGAAAAATTAATGGAGTGTATGTTATTATAAAGTTAGTTACAGATTAAAAGCACTCAGAGTGTAAGTGACCTATGAATTTATGATAATATCTTTGACCATAACCTCGGATCATTTTTGTAATTCCAAACAAATTAGAGTACTTAGTATCATTCACATACCCACTTCAGCCCTTTGAAGTGACCCTACTTTGTTGGGAAAATTATTTAGCTTTAGCAAAAATGTAAGTGTACTTTAGCAAAAATGGAAGATTATTATCTTTTGGCAAAAGATTGAAAGTAAAGCCAAAAGTATTGATCTTAATTAACTATTATATAGCTATTTAAAGGTGGCACAAATGAACCAAAATTCTCCATGCGACCATGCAACCCATGAAATTATAAAAGACAAAGTCCTTAACCATTTATGAAGAAGCATCTAAAACTTCACCACTGGATCAACCATTTCTTTAATGCTCTTTTTCCCCTTCTAAGTAACTTATTCAGAAACTTTGATTAGCAAGATAAAAAGAGTGGAGCCCGTAGCCAATGTGGATGATGGGTTCCTGGAGCAAAAGGCAGATGAGGAGATGGGTGAAGATGATGATGAAACAATATCTTAGTTGTTGTTTAACCCAGTTAAGAATAACAATCAGAGTAATGGATTCTTGTTTAATGGAGAGGCAGATGACTATTTGGATCATGTGGGTTATAATTATAGTACTGAGAATCAGTACGATAATCAATACAATCAGCAACTTCACTAGAGTGTTCAGCAGAACAATAGTGGAAGCGACAGTGTTGCACCAGATCAGCGTCAGCCAGCAAAGAAACGACAACAACATAATCTTGAGGAATCAAAAGAGAGGTTCAGTTATGCTGCTTCAGATTTTTCACTTTTCTCTTAATCTTCAATGGGAATTTTTAATTACTCAAGGTCTAAACTTCTGGATGTAGTAATTTTCTTTTGTGTTTGGTTGAACTTTCCACAACTCTTTTGCTAAACAATTTTTTAAACATTTTATTTTGCTTGGGGGTGGGGTGGACATTGTTTTCTTTTGGGTATATTTAATTATTGAATTATCTTTCTTCTATACTTC
>JAOXJP010135619.1:0-13484 GCA_025762735.1 Platanus orientalis | reverse complement strand
ATGCCAAGTTTCACTAAAACTTGATTTGTTAGATTTGAACAATCGAACCCTCTATCATAGGGTTTTGAGACATTCTGAGCACATTTGTGATGTTAGATTGATCGTCTGATTTGTCTTTTAATCAAATTTTGAAAGATTCTACATTAAGGGTTGAGATTCGCTGAATCATACTATGATAGAATTTGATGATCAAAGGCTTTAGACTACTCTGGACACATTCGTGATACACAATTAGTCATCCGATGCTTGTACAATGAGATTCAATGATTCACCTTTGATGAGAGCTAAATCGTAATTCCTAATATAGATGTGACCAAACTTAGAACAACCTTAGATTACCAAAAAAAAAAACTTAGAACAACCCTTCAAAAAACTATGAGATTAGAAGTAATGATATGAAGATGGGGAACGTGGGTCCAACAAAAATCATAGGGAAAAATCGGGGGTGCAGAGTGCCAAATTAGGAAATAACGAGAATGATCTAAAAGTGGGGGGGGCATCTAACCACCTTGGATTCCTAAGATGCCTATGGTCCATTCTAGAGAGTTAGTGCTAACTATTTAAATAACCTCTAGACCCTGAGCTAAAATTAGGTGCTGACAGTCATATACCCTTATCTCGACACGACACAAACCCGACCCGCCAACACAAATTGCCATCCCTAATGAAAAGAGAATTCATTGGGTCAACTAGTTAACTATGAGGCTAAGCAAAACATTAGGACAATTGGGCTTTAGGGAGCTCCACTTAGTAAACCTACGCTGCTAGCAAAGCAAGGGTGGAGACTTTTTACTCATCCAAAGTCGTTATGGGCCTAATTATTAAAATCAATTTATTCCCTAAACACTTCATTTCTTCAAGAAAAAATATTGTTAAGGAAGACCATGGGGATGACATAGTCTTATTCATGGAAGAAGAATTCTCTAGCAAGGCCTAATATGGGTAGTTGGTGATGGTCATCACATACGAATCTAGGAAGACCCATGGGTATTAGGTTGACCTCATTCCAAGATAAACTCCCCGAGACCAGGTTAATGTCCCATGTCTTAGGGTCATGAACTAATTTCCCAATTAAACTCTTGGGACCTCTCCAGTATATCAAACTTTGTATCGAATGAGGAAATCCAAGCAATTCATCATATCCCTCTAAATCCCAATTTGGGTCAGGATAAGCTCATTTGGAAACCATCATCTACTGGGGAGTTTTTAGTAAAATCAGTGAATTGTTTGGTAGCATTTGGATCTGTGTGCATAGATAACATGAGATCTCTTAACATATGGAGAATCATATGGCATATCCCAATTCCTCATAAAATAAGATATTTTATGTGGCATGTAGCTCACCAAGCCCTCCTGGTTTTAAGGAAGCCCACCTGACGAATTCCTTCAATTTACCTATTTGTCCCCATTGTAAGGCCCATGATGAATCCGTCTCTCATACCCTTTGTTTGTGTCTATTCTCTTTGCTCTATTAGGTTAAAGTAAAGGACTATTTGAATGTTCAACTGGGAGAAGCCCTGGATACTAGGGAAAGAATTATTAAATGGATATTGGCTAAACTGGCACCTCACATATATTGAGCTCAATTTCTTATTCACATGTTTTCGTTATGTTGTTCATATGGAAGGATTGCAATGAAGTAGTATATCAAATTGTTCTAGTTAACAGTACCAACCTGTCATTTTTTTCATGCAGGTTATTGGAGGAGCTAAACCGATGGAACTCTACTGAGGTTGAGAAAAGGCTATTTTTTGTTGTTTTGTTAACGTGGTAGGTTGGTAGCCTCCGGGGATGGGTTGGATTAAAATTAATGTGGATGCGGCATGTCCTAAGGACAAAGATAGAGGTGGACTACGTTTTATTACTCACGATGACTTCAAGTCGACTATTGATATTGAAGTTCATATTGTAGAAAACATAGAATCCCAGGAAGCAGAATGTTGAGGAATTTTGGCAGGTCTTCGTATGGGACTTTGATTGAAAGCGTTGAGGCTGGTGATAGAGAGTGATGCTCAATACATGATTTCATTGATGAATGGGACTCTTGAGCAATGTCCGTAGTGTCTTAAACCCATTGTTGCTTATTGTCTTTAGTTGTCTGACTTTAGATTGTTGTTTTGTATTTACTTACCACCTTTGTAATTTGGAGACTCACAATATGGCCCAAAGTAGCCTCTCTTTGGAGGGGCCGCTTTTGCTTTGTAATCTTTTACTGGCTACTGGTTAGTATATTAGTTTACCCAAAAACAAAAAAACAAAACTTAAATGATTCTTTCATTGTTTATTACAATGAAAGGAAAATCAAATTTCTAACTCTAAAACCAATATATTTATTTCTAAACAAAGCTGTACAATAGTCAATTATTAACTTGAAACCTGATTTTGATAACATCCAGAGGCGATGTCACCATCCAAAGAAATTCTACTGAAAATTGCACACATGTGGAGTTTATTAAAGATTGTTTCAATTTGACTAACTCTCCTATCACCCAACAACTAGCTTAGGTGAGCCTAACACCTACTGTAGCATATCAAAGCCACAAAACACACATTCCCAATCAAAACCAAAATTGATAAAATAATTGCAAGTGTATTAAAATCCCTCACCCGTGTAATCATAGATTGGAATATTAGAATCTCCATAAGTCACAACAAGGATAAGCTCTATTGTTTCCCCTTCTTATGGAACTTGAAATTAAAAGTTGAAGTAACACATTGCGATAATTGGGAAAAATAGTTTCATGTTCAAAAGTTGTTATGACCACTTATTAGTTGCACTTAATGATAAAAAATTATAGCAAGCTTTCAACTTAAGAAAATTGACAAGCTTTTGCATTCCATGTTTGAGTTCCAATACATAGTCCATTCACAACAATATGTGGATTCCGCTTGCTGTAGTGCATGTTGACATTATTTTGTGTCTTTTTTACATGTAACACATAACTTTAGAAAAAATCAATTACATGAGAAACAAGCATATTATGTGCACAAAAATAAACAAGCAACTATGATGATGTTTAATGTGTTGGATAAAATGGTGTGAAAATGGCCAAACAATAGAACAAGAAATGAACAAAGACGATTTATGTTACACTGGTCTGTAACACATAAAATGTTTTTTTTAAAAGTTTCTACTTGCCCCCACTATAGTTAGCAACAAAGTTACAAGAAAGGAAGCCTCCAAGAGTACAACGAACCAACGTAGAACGCAAGTAAGTGAGACAAGGTGTTGTCTTGAATCACTTCCCGAACACTAGTTATCTCTTAGGTATACTTCAAGAATTAAAGAACATGACACCATAAATAAAAGACAAAATATGTTGAAAAAAACTAATCGATTTAAAACATGAAGGTAATAACTTTTTTTATAAAAAAACCAAATGGTTTGATAAGAAGAGACACGACTCTTCCCAAAAGAAGTGCTAAAATGTCCATCTAAAAGAACACGTCACTTGTAAATACATTTTGGTAGTCAAACACCAGTCAACTGAAAACAAAACTTTATAAAATGTGTTTTGCACACACACACATATTTACTTTTATTTAAAATATACAACACAATGATAGGTCTTAGGGAAAACTGCATGTCAATGAGCTTGAGAAAAAAAAGAAAGAAAGGAAAAGGTCATAGAAGAAAAAACTATGAAAAAAACCATAAGATAAAAGAACAAAAGCATGGGATACCAGAGAATATTTATCTCTATTATTTTATTTTATATGATTTTAAGAACATAAAAATTAGAAACATTGCTCGGTGAGCATATTTGTAAGAGAACCTTTTCTTTTTCAAAGGGAATTTTCCAGTCATCACTAATTTTTCAGTTCATTGAATACTCTATTAGAGCCAAAATCAGAGAAGGAAGAAAAAAGTAATTTGAAGGAGAGGAAAGAGGAAATAGGAAACTCATACATGTATAGGCACATGTAGATAAAAAATAAAAATAAAAGAAAAAGAAGAAGTTGTCCATGTGGTGCTCCTTATATTTAATATTATATAGAGATAACATGTTCAAGATTCAAAAAATTATAAACACATTTTTATATTAAAAAAGAAAAGAAAAAAGATATAGACGATTAAGCATCGTGGAAAAGATATATTTCATTATCACCCAAAATTATTATTTCCGTTTTCCTTGTACAAGTAATAAAATAAAACCAAGTAAACATGCAAAATAAAATACAACTATTATTTTATTATAGAATGAACTAAAACACAACTCTTGCCTCATATTCTCTTTTCCCCGAGACCATATATATTTTTAAGCTTGTTTGTCTTCATCATAAATGAATGTTTGTAATTATAGTATTATTACTCCATGTCTTCATAATTTAAGGGCCAAGTCATCATCACGCTATGAATCATGATCACTTCTTCACAAGTCACACAATTCTTTCAATGTTTGAGATTTAAACGATTTTACGAAAGTTGATTATCAATAGTGCAAATCTAATTTTTTTTTTTGTGTCATGAAGTTTCATTGAAATTAATTGATTTCATAAAGTTTTCAGAGAGAGATGTTATAGAAAATAAAGTTTCTATGAAGAATTACATCAAATTGTCATCCCACTTCACAATACCATTGGTATTGTAATATTTTGCTTATATATTATTAGTTGTTTCCAATATCAACATGTATTTTTATTCCCTTGAGTTTAATTTCATGACCTTGAAAAGGAGGAGAATTTTGGTAAAATCATTCCCCTTATTTTATTTTTCCCCCAACCCCCTAAAGATTTTAGTAGAAAATTTGAACCACAATCCAAGGGTTGTAGAGTGTAGATCCTTAGCATTCTCTTTAGGAAAACTCCATTAAGGCGTTTGGGCAAGTACCAATAAGCTTTTATTATGGGAATTGATAAAATTGACCGAGTGACCACAACCAACAACGTAATCCTTGTGCAGATACCATTTGAATGAGATATTTCATATTAAAATTTAAATGTTTTATTGTAGTTGTTATGAGACAAATAGGTTCCATTCCAATGGTTTTTGCACATGTACTACACTCTTGGTTGCGGGTATGATGGAACAAATCCCAGATTTAGAGCCACATGTTGGTGGATTGGAATTTTTGTTAAAGGAGTTGATAGAATAGACTAAGAATCTACACCTAGCCTAACATGCTCTGTTTAAATATTGTAGAACTAGCGGATGACTGTGGGTACCTGACCCATGGAAGAGGGAAATTTTGAGATAGTGGAGTATTTAACCAAAAAAATTTGATAAGGAGTTGGAAAGAAAAGTGTAGAGGAGAAAACTTTTAGGAGAGTGAGGTCACTTTTTAAGTCTAGAGCATGACACTTGTATGAATACTATTGACCAAGTTGAAGTTTTACATTTCTTGTATACCTGTTTGTTTTGAAAACACTTTTAGAAACCAATTAAAAGAAACAAATATAATCAGTAAGATTGTGGGAGAGATAAAACGGGAGAGGATAAACAAGGAGGGACAGAGGGAACTTAGGATTGTCCATGTGTCATTCTTTAAAAATATAATAAAAAAAACTAATAAAATTCATTTAGGTTGTCCAACTTAGCAACCCTTTGCTTTAATGTATATAGATTGTAGCCTTTGAGTCATTCCCATGTTGGATGAAGGAAGAAAGGCACCCGAAAGGGTTTTTCAAAAGCCTTGGTCTAAACACTTATTTTAAGATTTAAACACTCTAATATTCAAATATTCAAATGGGTAATGATTATTAATAGATACAATTTTTAAATAAAATCATACTTTTGAAATATCCTTCCATAAATGGGAAAAAGTCATAATTCAACAGTTTTTGCACATAGCATTGATAGCAATGCTTAAAAGACCTCCCATCTTCTCGTCTATGTTGTGTTGAGGCTACATTCAGATTGAGGAAATTAGGATCATATATATTCTTGACTACATTGATATGACACATAAAAGGATATATATACTCCATTTTTTTTCTCGCATCCACATGGATGCTCTCTCTCTCTATTTTTTTTCCAAAACATCCCAAAAATCCCTCTATTAAAAACCAAGAGATAGTCTTCTCCAACTTGTTATGATTTTTCTTTATTGATTGCATTTTTTCTTAAATTTTATTTTCTTACACCCCACTCATCCCTTCTTGAAGTTTATCTTTTTAACCCAACCAATTACGTCCCCTAAATCCCTCAATTTTTGTTTTTTTTTTAAATTTTTTTGAAAACATCAATAAAGTTTCATTTTTATATCCAAGCAAAAATGTCCCCTGAAATTTCCCAATCTTTTTTTTTTTTTTTATTTCCTTGAAAAAGAATTTACAAATTTCAATAAATATTATTGATTTGCCAAAAAAACAAGGGTACTTGATCCATGGAGGTGTTTTGGGAGTGTTCATATATTCTATTATGTTTGATTCGACATTCAAAATTTAAGAAAGAAAATTCAATTCAATTAAACAATAGTAGATTGAATAGTTTTTTTTCCAACCAAAATTTTTATTTTATGAGAATTGATGAATTTAATGACACTTAATTTTTCCATATGACTATTGAACAGTAATCTTAACTAACTATTGTGAATATAAAAAATGGTTTCCAAATTGATTAAGGAATATATCACCATTTATGGTACTTCTTTTCCCCTCTCTCTATTTCCCTTTTCACATGTTTTGGAAAATTTATCACATCGGAGAGTGCTTGCATAACTACCCACAATCTTGGTTAGCTATTTGGTATACAACAAATATGTCATAAGAGAAAAGTTTGGCTATAATTTGATTTTGACAATCAATGATTGCTTTTACTCATTTGGCCATTGCCATTAACTACAAGGCTATACCATCTTAAGGTGTTGCTAAATGAAAGGATTTTCCATAAACACTTCATCGGTATATAATCGTGTAAGTGTATAAGTGAAAAAAAATTGAATTAAATATTATGTCTCACCCCCATTGTTGTATGAGATGCAAGAGAAAAAGACTTGAATGACACCCATTGTAAAAAATTATGAGATGAGTTTGAATCCATAACCTCTCTCCAATCTAGAAGGGGCCAAGGGGGCATTGATATTTACCCCCCCAAATTAATCTCATTACTTTACTTCAATTAAATTTTAAAAAATGCTGAATATTTCCAATCCTTTTTAGCCTTGAATGATTATAATAATTATTTTTTAATAAATAAAATAAAAATATTTTCCTCTTGCTCATCAGTGTAGTTATGAGTTCGAGTCCAAGTGTGTAAATTATGATCGAATGGGAAGGATGAAGAACATCACACGGTTATAAAGTTTTACTGCAGTTATGCGTGGTGGTAAAGCCAGTGAAGATAGAAACTGTAAAAATACACTCATATCATTTAAGGACTTGATTTGTATAGAATCAGTTTGCTCGGGATTGGAAAGATGCTTTAAACCAAACTAATTTAAGAACCATTGCATAAAAGTCCATATCATTTAAGGAGTTGACTATTATAGAAAGTGAATAAGAAACCAAATTCTAGATGCAAAATCACAAGAGAATAAGCAGTGGCTAATGGATGCAGCATCAACATTGCAAAGAAGACATAACAGGATAATCCCAATTTTCATTTTAATCATGGAAAAGGCATCATTACAAGCTTTTTATGAAAAATGTTTTATCTCCTAGAGGATGAGAATACCCCATAATTTATCTCAAGGAAAGGAAGGGTTGTGAGGAAGGATTCACATTGATGATAAGACCGAGAGGAAAAATAACCATAAAATAAATCGATTTAACCGAGAAGGACTTTTTTTGTCAAAGTGCCAAATGAGCTCATCCAAAAATCTAGAGTTACTAATGGATATCTTAAAAATAACATCACACACCTCCTTGATAATTAGATTAAAGATAGGGCTAAGATCCCCTTTTTTATACACTGGAGTTATTTAAAGGATCTAGAAGGGGCATTGATGCTAATAGTAAGTGCTAATAAGTACCATAATGTAAAGTGGATTTTCTGTAGCAGTTTTACTGTAGTGAAATTGAAGCACCAGGGTTTCTGGTGACATGTGGGTGGAGAAACACTTTTTTTGGTGGTTCACTTTTTCCTCCCATGTGTCACCGGACACCCTGGTGCTTGAGTTTAACTACAGTAAAACCGGTACAGGAAATCCGCTATGATGACGATAAATATCTCATTATTTTACTATTTACCCAAAAAACAAATATCTCATCACTTTATTTTAATGAATTAATTGTTTTACTTGGTAAATAATTCCAATCCTTTTTAGCCTTGAATAATTCAAAATTTTTTTTTTATAATAAATAAAATAAATTAAAAAACTCAACCTCTTGGTCATCAGTGCAGTTTTTGAGTTCGAATCCAAGAGCGTGTAAATTATGATGGAATGGGAAGGATGGAGTATGGAGAAGGTCACACGGTTGCCATGATTGTTCATAGATTTTTTACTGCGGTTATGCGTGGTGGGTGGGTAAAGCCGGTGAAAGTAGATAAACTGTAAAAATGCGCCCATAGGCAAACGTAAAACCGCGATTTGTTAGGAGGGGTGGAAGGCGTTAAAAAGAGCATGACGATAGGACTGGGTCAAACTCCATGCCTCCTAACCCTAACCCTCATTTGCAGAACCAGAAGAAGAGGAAGAGGAAGAAGAAGAAGAAAGAGGACGACGAACACTATCTCACAAATCTCCAGATGTTGTAGCCATCAACAGCATTTCTCCTTTGAAATTTGAACATCCTTCCTAACTAGGGCTTCTACGTTCTTCCCTTTCGTTTCTTATTAAATGCTTTCGTAGTCTCGTACTAAGCTGGTGAGAAGTTCCATCAGAGGTTAGGGTGTAGCAGCGTGTGGAGCTCTAGTGGTTAGGTTTAATATTAGTTTTTTTTTTTTTTTTTTTTCTTTCTTTCTTTCTTATTTGGTTGGTAAAAAGATGGAAGGAAATTCGGGCGGAAACGACGTGGAGCTGCTCTGCAAAACTCTTCAGGTGGAGCACAAACTCTTCTATTTCGACCTAAAGGAGAACCCTCGAGGTCGGTATTTGAAGATCTCTGAGAAGACTTCGGCCACTAGATCGACTATCATCGTTCCCTTCAACGGCATTTCCTGGTTCTTAGATCTCTTCAATTACTATGTTAATTTGGATGAACAGGAAGTTTATAGCAAGGAATTGCAGCTGGACGCCAAGGTGTGAGCCTTCGAGGCCGTTCTTCTTTCCTTTTTTTTTTTTTTTTCACTTATTGTTGTCTAATTATTCGAGCTACCGGTAATTGGATATCGATCCGTGATGCTGTGATGATGGCTGTTATTTAGGTGTTTTACTTTGACATTGGCGAGAATAAAAGGGGCCGCTTTTTGAAGGTAAATTGTCATTCCCTTTTTTTTTAAATTTATTTTATGCCTTTTGTTTCAAAGTTTTGTTTGATGTTGTTCGGGCAAAAGCTCTTTGTCACTTTTTAGGTGCTTCTTAATAGTTTTTATTTATTTTTTAATGAATACTGAGTAACTACCAAGCTAATCATGTTGACTTTAGGTACTTGGAATTTTCTTCTTTGCGAAATGTTCATTTTATCACTCTTATAGGTGGATAGGATTGATTATTTGAATCCATTAACTGATTGAAGTTCCCAAAAAATAACACTCCCCGAAACAAAAGAAACTTGATGAGCTTTAAAATTTGACAGTATATACCTGTGCTTAACACTCCCTTATAGTTGGATTTTCTTGGACTTACTGTGTTTGATAGGGATGCCATTTATTATGGAGTTCCCATGAAAATGACAATTCGTCATTTCAGGTGCAATGTGGTTTCATTGTTGGTTTTCATGAAACTATGGGTTATGTGCCTTCTTTTGCTTTTTTGTTAGTTCTAGTGGGAAATTTGCGTTGCTTTCACTTTAGCTGAATGTTTAGTTGTTAGAAATTCTAATTCAGAAAAAAAAAAAAAAATAGTTAGAAATTCTGGTGGATGTTAATTAAACAGTTAAAACTTATATTTATTACCAAATATCTGGCAACTACTGTTTTGGTTAATCTTGCAGAGCTTCTATGACCTATTGATGGACACCCAAAATAGACCCTGGGGGGGGGGTTGAATTACAGTAACAGCCATCAGTGGAGGTTTTGCACAAAAATGGAAATGAAAGGAGAAAAAGGAAAGATCAAGGAAGGGAAAGGATATAGAATCTCACAATCCTACACCATAGGCTTTGGTTGGAGTCTCTCCAACCTGGGAGAGGGGGACTATGGAGACTCACCACTGTGGGAGAAGGTTTCACCTTTCATGAAGTAAATGAAGTTTCATGCAAAAAATGTCCTTCATTAATTTGGAAGGATGAGTGTAAAAGGCCATTTATGGAGGTATTGGGGTTCTCGAGGGGAAGAAACCTTAAATTGCTAGAATTTATTCTGTCTTGGTCTTCTGGGGTAGCAAGGAAATTAGAGGCCACCAACAACATGAGAGATATCCTTTGGAACTGTTTTCTATCTGTTGGTCTGTTAGGATTCACAAATGCCAGAATATTTGAAGGGATCACAGGGCATTTGCTTTTTTGTATGTCTGGGCCTTGCTCTTCAATTTTTTTTTGAAGGTTTTGGGTTTCAGAATTTTTTATTTATTCGGTGTCTCTAGTGTTTAATACTTCCGTCTTTTTTGTAAAGCCTGTGTAGCTGTACACATACAAATTCTGTATCTTTTCTTATCTTAAAAAAATGAAAAAGAAAAAACCTTGAACTTGTATGGGGAGATTTTAGGGAAGGCAGGTAGCACCTTTTTTTTTTCTTCTTTCTCCAGCACAAAAATTGTAATGGAGTGCATTTATTCATTTTTGAATTTTTTTACTGTTCATGCTATGTTGCTTCTCTAAAATTTATTTTTCATACTATGAAGGTTCTCTAACAGTTGATGGTAAACATGCTATACTGTGGGATTCAAGAAGTTTAGAATTTCAGATAATCCATGGCGTTTGGTGGATCAATTCTTTCTTTTATTTTTTATTTTAAAATTTAAATTTTAATGCTAGTTTTTTTTTTTTTTTTTTTTTTTGTATAAGGATGTCCATATATGATTTGTGGACACGGACACAGTATTGGACACAACAACACCTGAAACCTACAGATGGGGACACAACTGACTGTTATGTGTGGTCAACATGCCAAAACCATTGAACGACTTACACATGCATGCATTATGATTGACTTGTCAATTTCTGTTATTTTTGTGATCATCCCTGTCTTTCTTTTTGACAGCTTTTTCTTTCTAAAGAATAATTATTTATTAGTAGATGAGCTTTAAAAGGAAAATGACTGTACAAAGTACCAGAACTCTTGGTTGTGTGTATTAGGAAATAAAGATATAGTTAGGATTAGAGTTGCTTAGATAAGGTTGGATATGATTTAGTTTTTATCTTTATCCATATAATTGATTTAGTTTCTATCTTTATCTTCTTCATTTTCTATTTAAGAGGCACTGTAATCACGGTCAAGAAATAAACAAGAATCCTCAAAAATTCTTTATGGTATCAGAGCCACCTATTGGGCTTGATTCAGCTCCTTTATATCACATTTTTTTTTTACGGGTGGCATCACTTGCAAGTCTTAGCTGTAGCTTGCTTTTTCCTCTCCTTTTCTTTCGTCTTGCTCCCTCATATTTTCGTAAACTTCTTTAGTTTTCTTTTTGAGCTTTATCTTGGGCAGGTGCTGACTGCTGACTTAATATTAATACTATACAAGTTCACTAGTACACTTAATTGTGTATCATAAATTCATAATAACATGTCAAGTGTATGACATCATAAAATGTTTCTATTTTTTTTTTTTTTTGATAAATAAAAACATTGTATTAAGTAAGTGATTTGGGACTCTGATGTGGTGGCACTAACTTGGCTTGAGAATTTCCAACCATTGTGGAAGCCTAAGACCAAGATCAAAGAGCTAAAGAGGAAGATCTAAGTGCTGTCCACAAGTTTCTTTTAGTAATTTTCTATTTTGAAGGGTAGTTTGATAATTTTCTTATTTAATAAGGCCATTAGAGCCAAATTAGAAAGTTGGTAGAGAGTTGGAATTAGTTTAGGATTATTTTTTTTTTTTAAGAATTTTTTTGGGAAGACTGTACAAGGGAGGGATATTTGGGTCCAATGGGGTCTAATTTCGTTTTTTATTTTAAATAGGCTCTAAAGCCTCATTGTACGATCAGTTTTGATGAAATAGAAGAATATTTGGGTTTTGAGCAGCTCGTGGAGCACCTCTGATGCAGCACCCGCTTTGAATAAGGCTATTACATATATGTAGACACCCACTGGACTATAACAAGGCTGTGATTAAAGGGATCAACAGATGGAACTATTTAGGTTCAGCTTGGGCAAAAAAACTAGTGTATAAGCACTTGTAGGATTAGGATTTGAAAGAAGATACATGGCAGTGGCCTAAAAGGGATAAGGCTGTAACAGTATATGATTTCAGGGTTATTTTGGAGTTAATTTGAAGGCACAATATTGGGGTTTATCAGAAAAAACAGAGGCTTAAGGAAGGATTATATGCTGAGATTTTAGACTGTTCAAACCACAAAATACCAAATCTGATTTCAATCAGGAATTTTGACAAACATGTGGGAGACACCTAGTGTACATGTATGACAGAAAAGTAGCAGACATTGATCCCAAGGCAGCTGCAAGCACTAAGATTAGGTTTTATATATTTTTTTAAAACCACAATTAGCATGGGATGGGAAAGATGATGGATCCGCAGGGTGTAGGATGAGGAAGTAATGAATTTTCTTGGTTGAGACTTCTAGGAATGTTGTTTACAGGTTGTACGATGGGTCGTGATCATATAACAGTAGGTCAAAGAGATGAAGTTGAAGGAGAAGATGGGGAGAATGGAATTGCAGAGAATAGAAAACAGCAGGTAGAAAAAACACAGATAAATAAGAAGAAGAAGAAGAGGGTGAAGGAATTTTCTGAGTATAGACGACAATTTCAATGGAGAAAAACCAGTAAAATAAAAGAAAAGAGGAAGGAGAAGAAGAAGATGAGAGAAAGGAGCTAATATGGGGAAGATAAGTACCTGTTGTGAGGTCATCACCAACCATCACAGCCCATGGAAATCACCAACCGTGGGTCAAGGTTTGGTACAAACACCTTGAGAAGAATCCTCGGTCGTTCAAGAGGAAAGCCAGCTGCTAAGCATCTTTTTTTAAAAAAAATTCATATTCCATTTATTAAAAAAAAAGTACAAACCATGGGGGTTGTTTTCTAAGACAAGACCCCCTCTAATTCAATCCTAGCCATCAAAAACAAAGATACCCTTATTCTCAAATCGTGTAGTTGTGATTTCTCCTTGCAAAACCCTATTTATAGCCCCCTTACAATTTTGCCCAATATAAAAAAACAAATTGCCCAATATATCTACTAAATTGTAAAAACCCTCTATAAAAGCTTATAAAACCTCTTAAAGCTCTAGTAAAACCTCCATAAAGTCTTCCCATTTTTGTTCCATGCTTGCCTCCATACGTGGACCCCACCAAGGCCAAGTGTGGGTCTCACCTAGCTCC
>JAOXJP010135618.1:0-27477 GCA_025762735.1 Platanus orientalis | reverse complement strand
TACAAAACCAGATTAAAAAAATAAAATATATATATATATATATATATATATATATATATATATATATATATATAACAGTTGAGAAGGGAGTGAAGCAAAACGCTCTACTTTCTTGCTAATGGCAATTGTTTCTTGTTGGAAGCAGCTGTAACTATGATTTTGGGTCATCTATAAATAAAGTAGCAAAACTCGTGATGAGTCCTTCACAATAAAGCCGATTATAAGCTTGAAACCTCCCCTTTCTTCATTTCTTTCTTTCATCTCTAATCTTTCTTCCTTCTCTTTCATCATTCTTTCATCTTTAATCTCTGTTTCTTCTCCTTCATCATTATTTCATCCCCTTCAATTGAAAAACCCCCCTGCAAAAAATTTTTGAAGATCAAGATTCGACTGCAATGGCGCAAGAGGAAGAACCTGGAAATATCGACTACCCACCCAAGGAATCTGGCTACAAAATCCTCGACGAGATTAGTAAAGGAATGTGTGCCATCAGCTTGGTAGAGAGCTTTGTCATGGATCTCAGTCTAATCATCCCTTGAGAGAAAGTGTAACATTAACAAAGAGAAGAGTTGAAAGATTGTAAGAGAGAGGGAGGAAGAAGGCTACCTTTCACCATTAGGGTTAAAAGTTTAGGGCTTTTCTTTTGTTATTAAAGTTTTCAATCTAGACTGGTGGATTTCCATGATTTCCATTAAATCCAACGGTGTATAACAAATCTAAGGTTTGGTGTTGTTTGAACCAGGCTTTAAGATTTTATAATATATATGTTTTGGGCCAGGCCAGACTGGTCTTTGGGCTAAAAAGATACATGACCGAGCACAGCCCGAAAATAGTTTTGGGCTTAAAGCCTAGGCCCGATCCCGGCCCAACCCGAAGTTCAACATGCCCAGCCCGCCCATTCTTTGGGTTGGACAAGTCGGGTTTCGGGCCAGCCCAGCCCAATTGATAGCCCTACTAATGGCCCATTAGCCTAATTTGTCTTGTTTGAACATTACTATTAGAATATATAATATATAAAATCATTATATATATTTAATAATTTATTATTATAATTTTCTTAACCCAAACCAAGCTTTTAGTGAGCTAAGCTTAGTGAAACTCGACTCAAGCTCACTTAGGAAAAGTGCTTAAATCAAGGCTTAGGCTCAGCTCTATGAGCTTAAGACGAGCCGAGCTAACTTAGTTCTATTGACAACTCTACTTTTAAGGATGCAATATCATAACAACATTGAAGGGATGCTATGTATGAAGAGATGAAGGCCCTCGAAAAAAAATGGTACTTAGGAACTTGTTAATCTTCTGAAGGGAAAGAAATCTATAGGGCGCAAGAGGGTCTATATTGTCAAAAACAAGCCCGATAGATCTATTAAAAGGCACAAGGTAAGATGTGTTACAAAATGATACACTTAGGCTTATGAGATTGATTACTAGGAGACGTTTGCATCTGTGCCAAAGATGAACAAAGTCAGGGTTTTATTATTAGTAGCGGTAAATAGATTATAGCCATAGTGGCAACATGAGGTAAATAATGCTTTTCTCCATGGTGATCTTCAAGACGAAATGTATATGATGTTAGCCTCAAGATTCAAGCCACCAGGTAGTGAAGGAAAAGTCTACAAGCTGAAGAAGGCCTTGTATGGGCTCAGGCAATCTCCTCGAGCCTAGTTTGAGTGGTTCAGTGGAAGCTTAAAGTAGTTGGGATATAAGCAATGTGAGGTGGATCATACTCTGTTTGTAAAGCATACTCAGAGGGAAACCACAAAAGTGATAGTTTATGTTGATAATATAGTGGTTATTGGAGATGATAAGGAAGAAGTGCAGAATTTAAAATCCCATCTTAGGTTTGAAGTTAAAGATCTAAGAGCACTAAGGTACTTGGAATTGAAGATGCCCGCTTAAAAAAAGTTATTTTCATTTCCTAGTGAAAGTATATCCTTGATCTTCTTACTGAAATAGGATTATTGGGAGCAAAACTTTTAGAAATTTCTATTGAGGTAAATCATGGGTTGAATGATCAAGATGGTAGACCTTTAATTAATGTTGGTAGATATCAAAGGTTCGTGGGAAAATTGATTTACTTATCCTTGACTCGCCTAGATATTGCATTTACTGTTAGTGAGTCAATTTATGCATGCGCCAAGAACACCGCACCTTGAAGTTACTGTCAGAATTATAAGATATTTAAAATCAGCTCTAAGTAGAGGTCTCTTATTTGCAAATCATTACCACATGCAAGTGGAATTTTATACAGATGTCGATTGGGCAGGATCAATTACAGATCGTAGTCTACGTTTGGCCATTTTTCTTTTGTTGGAGGAAACATCGTGACGTGGAGTAGTAAAAAAACAATCAGTTGTTGCTTGATCAAGTGTTGAAGCCGAGCATTGAGCTATGCCTCATGGAGTTTGTGTAGTGTTGTGCTTACAAACATTGTTTAAGGAAGTTGGTTTCATCGTACAAGTTCCCATGAGCTTGTACTGTGATCATAAAGATTCTATAATTGTATCTCATAATCCTGTACAGCATAACAAGACAAAACATATTGAAGTAGACAAACACTTTATCTATGAGAAACTACTTTCAGTGTTTATTTGCACACCTTTTGTAAAGATAGAGCAACAGTTAGCTGATGTATTGACTAAGGGTTTAATTAAGGGAAGGTTGAATGAAGTTATTGGCAAGTTGGGTATGCATGACATGCATACACCAACTTGAGGGGGAATGTTGATGTATGTACATGAGGACATTATTGTCTTTATCACATATTTTGGTATATACAGCTTGGTATACTAGTTACTAAACGGTATACTATGGCAACAATATAAATATTAATAAATCAGGAGAGAGACGATATATTCTCCCACGTCTTGCAGCCCTAAACTATTGATCTTTTTCTTCTTCTCTTTCTACCTCTCTTGCTTACATCTTCACTATTCTTTCTCTTTTATTGGGTTATATTTTACATCTATAAAGATCACCTTACCCCCTTTAGATAGATATTGGGGTTTCCTCCTGCCAACTGTCTCTGAATCCTCTCTACCACTGGATGCCAAACCTATTTCCTCTTAAATGAGGCTCCTAGGGTTAGACCCAGGTACATGATTGGCAATGGACCCATCTTGGATCCCATATCTGCTGCCCACAAAGCCAGATTAGCCACATCTCTTACCTCAATTTCACAAAATTCACCTTCAACCCCGATACCGCCTTGAAACACCTCAGGACACATTTCAATAATCTGACCTACCTTTGAGAATCATTGTTGAAACTTAAGGTATTGTTGGAGAACTATAGGCAAGACATCCTAAAACTTTCATTCACAACTTGAAAACCATTAATCTACCCATTATCTGCCACACTGTCAGCATACCTCCCAACACTTTTGCCACTAAAAGGAAAAGGAGGGGGGGTCCAACTTGTTTGTTGGACCTTATTAGATGTTGGAAATTGGATGTTTATGGGGAGAAATATTTTGTGTAGCTTGTACCATTTGCTATCTGTTGGAATGTATGGATTGGTCATGTATTTGAAGACAATAATATCATGGAGCATAAAGTGAAATTGATTATGATGCGTTGGTTCTCTGTTTCAAAGAAGTTTAAAGATGTGAATCTGTATAAATTGTTTTTGGATTGGGGCTACACCCTTCTCAGAGGACCTTGATTTTTTTCCCTATAAATCTGACTCTAAATTGGCAGATATACTTTTATATTAACTTATTGTGTACTAGGGATTTTCTTTATATATATTTTTTGAATAATTTACCTTATACTTATCAAAAAGAAAATGAAGAAATCTGTGTATTTTGCATCTACTTACATATTTAGCATGTAATCATATATATATTAGATATTGATAGAATAAATATGCATGCTAAATAATGTTACTCAGTCTCATAAGCTTGTCATATCTTATTTCTTTGTAATGTAGATACATAAGTACATATATGTATGTATGCATGTTTTGGGCTCGCAGACTCATACACATGGCTATGAGCAATCTCAACCATGTATTTCATACAAATTTTAAATCTTTCCTCAAACTTGTAAGGTGGTCCTTATGGTTGAAATTTTTCGTTGATATTTCATTTCAACTTTTCTCTTTTTCTTTTCCCCGTTTTTCAATAACTTTAATTTACGCCGAAATATTATATGAAATCGTGATTTTTCCAACCATGCAACAATCTTTGATGTGATTAACTACAGGATTGGTCGGGTTCCATTATTCCCAACTACTACTTTTTAGCTATTGTTATTGACAAAAGAAGTGTAAGTCATCCTGATGGACCATCATACTCTGGCTTTTCTTTTTACTATGTATCCGCCATAGGTTCATCTTCATCTGGTCCTTAAATTGGAAAAAAGTTTTGTTTTTTTTTTGAAATGGTAACGAAATACTTTATTAGAAATAACAGAACAAAAGAGAAACAAAGAGGTGAATCGCTGCGCAGGGGATATCACAAAATATGAACATAATCAATGCCCCAACAAACGAAAATTACAAGCACTCCCTCCAAATAGATTCCCATTCCCCTCATCAAAAGATACGTTTTTGTATCTTGCATCTATGACAATGATGAGATTTTTCATCACAATGATAACATAGCCCATGTGCATGGTCTCTTGAGCCTCAATTAATATGTGCCATTTAATTGATGGATGATCGAGCTTAGTTTCATCTAAAACTTAATGGAGGTTCAAGATGACTTGAGATTATCTGGATGGTCAATCTAGTACTGGGAACTGCATTTTTCTGGTTCACTGAACTACCTGGTTAGCGCTCATGTTTTTGTAGTTATGTTCAAATCAAGGTGTCATAGTTAAAATCGAAACCACCTAAGTGTTGCACTATTTCGGTAATAACACGTTTTTGAGTAAACCCACGGTTGGGCTAACTAGAAAAGATGAGTGCTCTATAGATAGGGGAAGATGAGAGTATAAGGTTTGTTGAGTAGGAATAGGAGTGTTGGAAGTGTTCAACCGTGAATGGGAATTATTGGACTCCTTAGTTGGACACCTAGCCATGCACGTTATAAGAGGTCATGTCCACATGTAGCTAGAGTCTTTGTGGTATGGATAGGGGTTGATGAGAGAATAGGGTTGTTGAGTGGGAATAGGAGAGTTGGTAGTGTTTAACTGTGAATGAAGACTTGTAGGTAGAGCTCAATTGATGTAGTATGCATGCCAAAGAAGTATGCAAGTGATTCACAAGAAAATTAAACTTTGACAAATCTAAATGGAAACATGATTCCCACTCTTATCAAGTGCTTGAAAATAATAAAGAAGGAAACTAAGTGATGGACTAACTCAACTTAACAAGATAGAGCATATAAAATAAAGAAAAACAAGTTCCTAAGCACTTAAATTATTAACTACCTTTAACTCAAGAATTAACTAAACTAAACAATGTAAGAAAACTACTAAAAGGGAGATGATAATAGGTTACGAAAGGGATAAGATAGGGTGCAGGCAGCAAAGTTATGGTCTAAAATAGGCATAGCAACAATGGTGTGTGGTCATGAAATCAGTGGGAGAACAAAGGAACTAGAATAGGCAAAGCTATGAACTGATATAGGGGTGATCAAACCTGGACAACAACATATGAATGACCGTTGTAGTCTTTGAAGTGTTCTTCCAACAGTAGACCACTAGTAGCAACTAGCAACTTGTAGGGAACTTGGACAGCAGCAAGTATTAATTAAAACCAGCTTTAGGCTATGCTTTGGGCAGGCAAAGAACCTCCCCAGGGGAACACATTCAGCATAGAGCAAAGTCTTCAAACAAAACAAGTGAAGTATGACCCAGTCAGCACTTAGTGTTTTCTTCAAACACTTGATGTGCACACCCAGGGCAGCAACAAGAAAATAATAGAACAGCCTTGGACACTTCTTTACTCAGTCCACTAGCATCAATATTATTATAAAAAGAATATTCCAGCACAGGTCCTTGAGCAGCAACAAACTTGAATCAAGAAAATCTCCAAGTAGTCCTCTGAGATATTTAGCCAGACACTTAATAGGCACATTGTTGCACCAACAGTAAGCACTATTCTCAGTCTTCAGTTCAGTCACAGTAATACCAAGAAAGATGTGGTATAATGACTACTAAAGAATGAATTTCATACAAGATTACCTCCCCAATTGTAAGAATTCGAGAACCTAAAAGATTGTAAAACCCCAAAGTAATATAATCTGGCCACATGTGTAAGTGTATGTTTTCTTCTAATTTCATCACCCAAGCTTTAAGAAAAAGTCTTCTCACTTCTCAGAGCAGCCAAATGATCTGTTATGATTAAAGGTGCTTTTCAAGGCTTAAAACCAAATAACTAAGTGCTGGAAAATTTTCTGGGCAGCAGCTTATGGGTCTCTTTATAAAAAAAATCCCAGAATTTTCTGGTAAAAAAGGAGTGGCCGACTGGTGTGATGGATGATATGGGTTATTGGGATTGAGAAATTGGTGGAAGATTGTAAACAGGTGACACGGTTGATGTGAGAAGATTATGGGAGTGCTGGGTTTGATGGTAGGTGTAGCTTGAAGGCTATGGATGAAGAAGATGGGTTTGGAGCAAGTGGATTTAAGAAAAAAAAAAAGAATTTTTTAACGATAGTGATTCTTAAAGAACTCATTAAACTTTTCCAGCAGAGATTAAAAATCTCCCTCTCAACGACTAAAAGTTAAGAGGTTTTCAGCAGCTTAAAGCTCCAGTAATCGGATTGCTCGACTCCAAAATTATCCAGGACACGACACCGGTAAATTCGGGTAAAACTACAGTTACTGCTACAGTGTTTCTAAAAGGAATCTGCTACAGTACATGAACAGTAGCCCACTGATGCTACAAGAATCCGATAAAGACAAAAATCCAACAGTAAAAATTTATCGTGCTCAAATAGTAGAAGGAATCTTTCTGGACCCTTCCGAACTTCAAACAAGTTCAAATCCGCGGACTTCAAAGAGCTTCGATTCCGCCTCTTCAGATCTATAAATAGAGGCATTCCCTTCCATTGTAAATCACGAAGCTACTATGAGCCAGACAGTGGTTTCTTTGCTATTGCCTCGTATTTTGCAGGCATGAGCGTAGGCCAAAATGTCATGACCTAGAGTGGCTATCTGATATTCAGATAAGTTATCAAGATTTCACTCATATAAGGCTGATCTAGAAAATTGTTGGGAATTTGCCCTTGAATCTTCTTCATTAAGAAGATCAACTGGAGTAGGCCTATGGTAATAGGTACGATGGGGTTCTAGTTTAACTAGACTATTCAGGTTTTTCTGAATGGGTTCCTAAATGGACGAAGTGGTTTCAGAAGAAGATTCTTCAATGTTGTTTAAAGATCTATCAGATCTAGAGGAAGAAACTTTTGATTTGCCTTTCTCTACGGTGTCTGTTGAGGCGTGAGGCTAGTTGTGTAGCAAACTCATCAGAAAGTTTCATAGGTTTGTCTGAGAGATAGACATTTGGAGGGATATAACTAGGCATAACTGTAGGTTTTTCTACAGGTGGCTTAGCTAAGGGATTTTGTTTGGTGATAACTACCGATTCGATGGAATTTATCACTGGTTTGACTGCATTAAGAACAGTTTCTATTCTATCGGTTTGATTAGGTTGGAGTAATTTTGTTGCTCCTGAATTTGAGAAATATTCTCAAGAAAAGCAGGGTAAGAAGCATCCTTTTTTCCCTCTGTAGAGATGATGGGTATGGCTTGAATATTTTTCTTGTCATAGGCCAAAGGTTCAAGAGGAGGATGATTGGCTTCAACCACTCTTTTAGTGGCTGTGTTCCATTTGATAGAAGTTTTTTCAGAGGCATTTACCTCTAATTTCTTCTTCTGACAGACGATGTAGTCTCTGAACCATAGAAAGAAGGGAATATCCCTTTGCTGTTTATCCATTTGGTGATACCAGATCTGTCTAAATTGTAGACATTGTTGATCTGAATATCGAGAGAAGAATTTTTTTCTTAGAGTTTATTTCTCTCAGAATAGAAATCTAATCTGAGGATTTCTTTATTTGGGATGAAGGTTTCTTTATTTATCACATTTAATTCTAATTCTCCGTCACCACCTCTTAACTCAGAATGAGTGTTGGGACCATAGGTGGTGTAGTCGATTCCAGATTCTCTGGACCGATTTATCCCTAAAGACCTCAATAGAATTTCTCCGATTGAGTGTCTGGAGATAGGAGAAGAAGACTTTTGAGCCGTGTGATATGAAGATGGAGGCTGCTTAGATCTTTCAGATCTAGAGCTGGATGGTCTTGATCAATCTATAGAATTTATTCTAATAGATCGAGGAGAGTTAGAGAATTTTATCTCTAAATCTCCTTCAGGAGTTTGGACAATTTGTTCTAATTGAGAACGAGTTTTGTTGTGACGAGATCGAGTCTCATCTTCGATGATCCAAACATCTGGAAGTTTAACTTCGTTCCATTTAAGGGTTTTTGGAACATAGATGTTATGTTGAGGATTTAGCTGAAACAGAGTTGTTTCCCCTTCAGATTTGGGCATAATGGAGTTGGGGAACAATGGGTTCATTACTTTATAATGAACTCTGTGTATAAGAACTAAATGATGAGAACCTGCCTTCATATCAAGCCCTTGAGTATGTATACTCAGGGTTGTGGCTTCATGGACATTTGAGTCCTGTAGCCTAACTGTGAGATCTGGTCCACAGTTAAAATAGGCTGGTCCTTGGTGCAGGCTGGTCTCTATTAGACCAAACAATTGGTCTACAGGTTGGTTGTGTTTGGCATCTCGTACAGAGATTATGACGGCAACATTTAGTCCTAGCCTGACAAGTGGTTTTACCGCGACCTGAATAAGTCCTACATAAAGATAGGAATAATTTTTGGAGTGTTCTATCAGAACCTTCGGAGACAGAAGTTGAATGTGTGTGCTCTGGCTTGAGATCGATAGAGTATCTTCTACTGTCTTGATGCAGTAATCAGTCTTTAGCTGAAAACTTCCTTGTTGATACACTCTTTTAGAGGGTATCTTGGGGATATTCCAATTTGCCAATCTTTGTTCAAGTTGAGGAAAGTTAACCTCACTATTGTTAATACCAGAAGAAGTACTTGAAGTGGAAGTACCAGAATTGGAAAAAGATCTAAACAAATTTGCCATTTGAATAGTATTTAAGTTATAATGCTTTAAAAAAAGTTATAAGAGGCGGTAATCTTATCAGAGATGGCACTCTCTTGTCCAATTTACAACGGAACTAAGCGACCTAAGCACCCTTTCTCAGTGGGTATAGACGGTCTGTGATGTCCGAATACGAGACTGTAGGAAGCTTTTTCTCTGTGTAAAGATTTTCCTCAAACTACAGTGTTTAGAACACTATGGCTCTGATACCATTCTAGCAGGATCTTTACTATATTGCTAAACTATTACAAAGCAATTACAAAGAGGAAAAGAAAGCGTAAACAAAATAAAACTTACAATGTAGATATGCAGAAGTAGACTCAAGATAGCACAAAGACAGAAAGACTTCACACTTACAACTCACTCATGTACTTCTCAAACAAACACTCAAAAGAAATCAAAGCTTAGAAATTTTGTTCGTGATTTACAATGGAAGGGAATGCCTCTATTTATAGATTTGGAGAGGTGAAATTAAAGCTCTTTGAAGTCCGTGGATTCGAACTTGTTTGAAGTCCGAAAGGGTCCAGAAAGATTCCTTCTACTATTTAAGCACGAGGAATTTTTACTATTCACCTTTTACTGTTGGACTTTTGTCTTTGTCGGGTTCTTGTAACGTCAGTGGGCTACTGTTCATGTACTGTAGCAAATTCCTTTTAGGAACATTGTAGCAGTGACTGTAGTTTTACCCGAATTTACCGATGTCGTGTCCTGGATAAGTTTGGAGTTGAGCGATCTGGTTACTGGAGCTTTAAGCTGCTGAAAACCTTTTGACTTTTAGTTGTTGAGAGAGAGATTTTTAATCTCTGCTGAAAAGTTTAGTGAGTTCTTTAAGAATCATTATCGTTAAAAAATTCTTTTTTTTTTTTTTTTTTTTGAATGAGAAATAGAAGGAGAAGGGCGAGCAGGTTGGGCTTGATGAATTTCTTTGAGAACTTTCTCAATAACCTGGTCGATATAGGAAGGGTCTTTACAGAGGATATCAGCTTTAAGCTGATCAGCAAGGGAAGGAAAGAATGGAATTGGAAGAGGTTTAAGGGGAATGTCCTTTGAGGTGCGAGGAACGGAATGGGAAAAGATAAAAGGATGAGCTCCTGGACCTCGAGGAGGAGAAGGTTAGGAGCGAATGGAGGAAGAAGGCGAAGCGGGTTTTTTCCCTTTAAAAAAGGAAGCTTGAGAAGAGTCTTTTTGAGACTTCTTAGAGATTTGTCTTTGGATAGAGGAAGGAATGAGGACCTTTGAGGTCTCTACGAAGTCAATGTTGAATTTGTCCCACGTACCTGAGGAAATCACCAATCCAAAGTTCCTTGTAGGTAGATCAAGGAAGAAGAATTGCTTCAACCGTAAGAAAGAGCATGAACAAGAGAACCAAAAAGAGCTTTCAAAATTTTTGAATATTCTAGGGTGTCGACCATGATGTCCCTTCCCCTCTATTTATTAACTTTCAAATAGAGTTTAATCCCTTGATGACAAGAAAATAGAAGCAAAATATAAAATAGAAACAACTAAAAATCGGCTCCCCCTCTCTAACCAGTCAACCAAGCCAAAAATTGGCTGATTTTGGCCACTTCTCCATTACACTCCATATACATATTAAAAATTCCAAATATGTCCTAAACTCTACTAGACACAAAAAAGTGTCTATAAAACTTCAAATAAAAGCCAAAAAAACTGAAATAAAAGAAACAAGATATTAAAATAAAGTAGTCCATGTGTCCTCTAGTAAAGATGTCTACATGTGGCCCCACAATCAAGAGAAAGTGGGCCTCACATGCCTCAAAAATAGAAAGTGCATCGAAATCCTCCAAATCAATCCCAAATCGAAGTAGGGAACTCCACATGCCTCCTAATCCATATATAGGTTCACTGGGACTCTCCCCCTGTGCTGGTACACCCTTAAACTGCCATGTGGCACGATGTCCTCATCATCAATTTATCTAGAGTTGTTGTGGAGTAATTAGTGGTCTTTCAGATAAGATCAAATTCGATAGTAGTGAGTGCATTTATTTAGATAATTCTCTTATGCATGAAGAACATGATTTAAAATTTTAAAACACTTAGAAAGAGGTCTTTGGATGATCTGGTTTTTCTTGAAGTGAACCATATTTGCTTCTTTTTCTCTTTTTTTTTTATCTATCACAATAGGTAGGAAGAAGAAATCTGTATGTAACAATTGGTATCAGAGCTATCAATCCTACATGACTTAAGAAAACCTGTCTTTCCCTGTTACCTGAATTTGTGGGTTAACTCGACATGTTCTTGACAAACTAATGCAACAATTAGGTATTCTCGCTTCTAGTTATGATACCTTGATTCGAACATAGTTACAAGAATGTGAGAGCTCACCAAGTAGTTCGATGAACCGCCAAGAAAATAACTATCAATTTGAGACCTTTTGAGGAATCCAAACAAGGGTGCTCTGTTTGGAATTTCCCAAGTTCAACGAGAATCATGCTTTTAAAAATTGGGATTGAGCATGTCCAATTTCGATCCGGAACGGTCTTGTATCCGGATCGGCTAATCCAATTTAAATTGATGATCTGCTTCATATTAGCTGATTCATGATCCGATCCATGACAAAATCCGATTTGCACCTAAATCAGATCAGAATCGGCCAGTTTTTAAAACCATGACATGAATGATATGAATAGGTGGTTTTTTTTCAAGCTCATTGGTTCTTTAATTATCATCAAACTCCTCCCCAACATATGTTGTTGATTGCCTCATTCCACATGGAAGGTAAGGCACTTGCTTGGTATCAATGGATGGAGTGCTCTGGAGTACTAACAAGCTAGGATGGTTTTGTCGAGGCTCTTGAAACTTGGTTTGGCCTAACCACATATGATGGCTCAGTTGTATCCCTCACCAAGGTCTGTCAAGTGACTTTGGTAGAGGACCAAACTCAATTTGAGATCCTTGCTGAAGGACTGACCGAATCCTTCATGATCAGTTACTTCTTCAGTAGTCTCAAGAATGACCTTTAGCTTATGTTTAAGCCAACAACCTTGTTAGCAGAATCTGGGTTGGCTCATTTACAAGGGGAAGGTTGCTACCCAATGCCAGATTAACCGTCTAGATAATCTTAAGCTAGTTTTGACATTCATTAAAGTTTCAGTTTAAACCAAGCCCGATCTTCCACCAATTAAATCACTCACGTCAGCTGAGGCTCAAGAGAAATGTGCACGTGGGTTGTGTTATCATTGTTATGAAAAATTCAATCCCAGTTACAGATGCATTGTACAAAAACTTTTTTAAATTGAAGGACTGGATGAAGACGAACCCATGGACCAAAAAGAAGAGGCGGAGTATGATGAACCACCGATATGACATACTTTTCTTTTGTCAAAAATGCCCAACTTATACCTTGAGGACTTTCTTAACGGGGAAGAGAGTGTAACGTGCATGGCTAGGTGTCCAATAAGAGGTCATGTCCATAAGTCTCAGTGGTAAGGATAGGGGTTGATGAGATGATAGGTTTGTTGAGTGAGAATAGTAAGTGTTGGTAGTGTTCAACCATGAATGGGGATTATTGAGTGAGAATAGGAGTGTTGGTACTGTTCAATCATGAATGTGGACTTGTAGGGAGAGCTGAGTTTATTTAGAGTTGTTATGCAATGGTTAGTGGAGTCTTTTAGATAAGATCAAATTTATAGTAGGAGTCTACCATAGTGAGTCTATGTATTTAGATTATTCTCTTATGCATGAAAAAACATGATCTGAAATTTTATAGCATTTTGAAAGAGGTTATTGGAGGGTCTGGTTCCCATCGAAGTGAACCATTCTTACTTCTCTTCTCTTTATCTATGACAGTAGGTAGGAAGAAGAAATCTTTGCGTAACAATACATCACTTGAACCCAAAATGAAAAAAATGTTATGGAAAAGAAACAGTTCCCATTTCGAGTGGCATCTTTAATGCTATTTAGACTTTTTGGCAATATATTAGTTTCTAAATGTTATTTTAGGCTTTTGTTATGTTCTTTTGTTCAAAGTAATGTTTTAGTTCTCATAATGATCCTGCACTTTTCTTATGTATTGGAGATTGGGGGTGGAGTCTCAGTAGAACCTTTGGTATGGATTCCTCTATGATAATTAAAAAATGAGTTGATCATAACTGTATTGGAAACAAAGAGGAGGAGGAACATTGGCAAAATTTCAACTGAGCTTTCAAGTGAAAAGGTTGCCATTATAGTAGTCAATAAATAATTAGATTTAGATTGTGGTAGCCACTAAGATATACCTATCTTCAAGAACATGGTTGTTCAATTTCCATAGGCTCCGAAAAATCGCAAAAGATTTAATCCTTCATAGGATTTGATCCCAGTATCAAATGAAATGGTAGATCCTTGATACATTACTCCAAACCACTAACATACATAATGCCACATGTTAAATTATTCTATAGGTAAAGGATAATAACATATTATATCATCAGAAGCAGAAATATATACATTATAATTATTGTGGTAGCTATAGTAGTGTTAGCAATATTATTAACATTAATACTAGTAAGTGGTATAATTAACAGTACTAAAAATATTTAAATATCTTGTCATTCATATAATGGATCTTGTGTTGGCTAGAGCATAATGTGCATTAATGGGATCACATTATAGAAGCCAGACCGAACTCAATAGCTGTGTCAGCAAGTGACCAAGACATGGCGTACATCATTATTTTCTTTCCTTTCTTATGTGATAATGGAGTGCCTTTGTTATAATAGACCAGTGTGTTGGTGATTCTCACCAAGGAAATCTCTTAGGTCAAAAATTGTCCAGTCAGATGATTATAGCCATTCAACGTATATCATTCTTTTGAATGGTAAAAAATATGGTGGTGAGCCTCAAGAAAATTCTTAGTACTGATTTTGGAAGAAACTGCCCAGGGGATGCATGGAAGTGGGTTCTCACTCCTGTATGTGTACACCTTGAAAATTATTGCGCCGTTTGTTGACCATTCATTCAGTATCTTGGGTTCTTTTCTTTTTGGGTAATAATTCACTACTTACATTCTGTATCCTGATATTTTGGTTTGTTTTAAAATCTTGTTCTTGCTCTGCTATGCAATTATTTAGATACTGTAAAAGGCAAGGATTAAGACTTGAAATGACTTTCTGTATTTTGTCATGGTATCAAGAAAATTCCAATGATTTTTATTTTATTTATTTTTAATAATGTGTATGACATTCTTAATTTTTCCTCCCGAGTTATCTTCAGGTGACGAGTCATACTTGGACAGATTTTTCAAATCAACTGCTAACATGGATCCAATGGAGGTTCAATTCTGTTTTAAATATTTTTCACTCATCTGGTGATTGAATAAAGGCTTAACCCCTTTTCTTTAGTCTAATTACCTGTATACCTTTCATGCATTATTGTGCTCTTTAGCGTGCGTCTTTTCTGGAGAAAGACCGAGAAATGGAGGCTGCACATTCATTAGCAGCTACTGCTGGTGATACAGAGGCAAGTCCTATTTTAATGAATTAGTAGATATTATCATAAAGTAACCCCATCTTCTCATGAGAATGTAACTGGGAGATCATAAGAAAACTTTTAGATTTTGCATGTTGAAATACTTTGAATGTTGAGAAAACTCACATCGTGAGAGGTGGAAGTTGATGTGGTAGTTGTCCACTGCACCTCTACCAAAATGTGGCTCAACCAGGGAGCCTCAACCAGCTGACTCTTGGCAAAAAATAATCTGTTGGATTATTTTAATCATCCTACCTATAGTTGTGATTTGGATAGTGAGAAAGCAACACCTGTAACTCTAGGTTCAATGGTTGTTTTCATCCAAACAATTCAGTCTTTCGGTGGGAACCAGAAAATAATGGGGCCTCAACCCCCTCCACCTATTTGGAGAGGCATGGATGATCAATTCTACCCAGTCATTTTAACAGGAGTAATCTTCTCAAATAGGCATCAATTGTTTGTCATTCAGCAAGAGGATTTCAGGGGCTATAGAATGAATCCAACATTTCATCAAAATTAGAGAGTGAAAGATCCAGAAAATTTCACTTGTCAAAGATTAGGTCCTAAGCTTTTAAAACTGTAGCAGATTGTTTATTTCTCTTCTATTTAGTTTAACGATTCAATGCCCATTTATTATACTATTGTTTCGTATTGTTTTTGAAGGCTCCAGATATCAACACGAATGTGGATACTCATTTTATTTGCTTCTCATGTGTAAATGGTATGTTATTTTTATCTCTTGTAATTTATGGTGTCAAGTTGTGGAAGGTAATTGTGCTTTGATATTGATTGATTATTGTTGCTGCCAAGAAACACAACTAGCTTATACTATGTACTTGTGCCTAAGAGAACTGCTTACTCTTGTAGGAGAACTTTATGAGCTTGATGGAAGAAAGGCACAACCAATATCACACGGTTCATCTTCACCCAGCAGCTTATTGCAGGTAATCCTTTTTTTCTCCAACAGTAAGTTTTTATGATGTCATTTAAATCTACTCATATTACTCATCCACTTTATTTTCCAGTAGAATAGAAATGAATCTATTATCAAGCAAATGGATCAGGCATATAGAAATGTTAACAAATGAATTGTTTAAGCTTTGGATTACCAGACAAGAAGAAACGAGGACCACACTGCCCCAATTCACATAACCATGATTTAAAAGTTTGGGAAATAGAAATACTTCAAAAAGGACCAACCAAAGCTTTGGGGGTTAAAAATATCTTAAAGAACTCAAATATCAATATTGCACCAAATATGAAGGTGCCAGCAGTCAATTATAACTACAACTCCAGCTAACTGATTGAATAATCATACCCAAAACTTGGAACATGCCAAATGGCTCAAAAACATAAACAAAAATAATCTAGAGACGAGTTAATATCCACGTATACGATCTTAAGACCGGAACATTGCTAAGTTGGTAAAGTCTGTGGGCATCATATCACTGACCTGGGTTCAAAACCCGTCTTCACCTACTAACAAATTAACCACTAACGTTTACTTAAAAAAAAAAAAAATTCCGGGTTTAAGTATCATCCTTTTGTAGGATTTTACACTTTAGATCTGATAGCATAGTTGATTTCACATAATTAGTATTTTTTCTCTTATTCTCTCGATCTGAGGGGGTGGCTGAAATTTATCTTATATTTATAATTTTTATTTCATGGCAGGATGCAGCAAAAGTCATAAAAGCGATGATTCAAAAGAATCCCGACTCCATAAATTTCAATGTCATTGCACTTTCAAGGAAAAGTGAATGTGCATTATAAAGTTGGCATTTGAGCCCATTTACTCAATAATGTTTCGTCTTATAGGTCATCTTTAACGCACATTCACAACTAGAAGTTTCTTTTACTTTCTTCTTTCTTGTCTTTCACTTGCAATTACTAATTAGTCTGATAGATTCATCATAAAGAACTTGCTAGCTTTTCTTCCAACTATGTTTTTGTAATAACTTTGGTATCCTCCGTTGGTTTAAACTAAATAAAATTCACAAATCTTCTGTATACTTCCCCTTTCGTTACTTCTTTGTGTGTATGCTTAAATGCTATATTTAATGATTTAAAGTGATTGTCTTGTCTTCTAGGGACCCATCCTTCAGCCAAAATTTCACCTCAATCGGGCATTGGGACGGCCTTGATCTGCATAAATCAATTTTGTTGATTCATTTATGAAAAATTACCATTAAATGCTTACAAGTAAAAACAAAATCCATAGAGAACTATTCCTTCTACCAAACAGTCAGCCTCGTTGGATAGTGGGAAGGTGAGTGAAGATCACAAACTCCCCACATTTTCCTGGTTCAATGTAAAGTTGGGATTGCGATTGGAATTTTCAAAAACAATTTCAAAATTAATTTGTTACTACTAGTAGAAAAAGAAATTTCCATGAAGATATAAAAATAGTCATTTTAATTATGACAAAAATCAATGTTTTCCGTATCAGAACTCTTTTTCTGGTCTGTCCCCTTGGGCCTACATCATGTTGACAACTGCACCAGGCGGGATAGATAGGACTGAGCCAGAGAACCCGAACAGGTGACACCACAACAGTGCTTCAGCCACCCGCCAATAATTTGATTTTTGTGTTTTTAATAAAGAACTCGAACAAAACCTGAATTACACGAGGCTAGTGCCACCTGAGAATTATTTTCATATGCTTTAAAATGGTATGGGCCTTGGATATATTAAAACTTTTGGCTCCTAGAAAGATAATTTGGATTCTTAATACACACATTTTGATTTCGATTTAACTTGTTGCATTTTAAAGATTTAGAGTTCATAACACTGCATATGTTTTTATTGAAAACTATCATGTAGAATGACAACTTGAATTTTTATTTTTTGATGACTTACCAAATTTCGTTTGGATTTACGACAATGTTCAACAGGTGAGGCGACTGGTTTTGGTCAAGTTGGGTTTGGCCAACGGTTCACATTGTTTGACCATGGTTCGTTAAATTAATTAAAATAAAAATTAAACATATCCAAAGCTGTTAGAAGAATCGTAAAAAGTTAAGCAGATGGGGAAAAATATGACAAAAGAATAATATACAAGAAAGTAACACATTCTTAAGCTTAAAAAATAAATAAATCCTAAAATAAGTAAGCAATCTAATGATTAACACATAATAATTCCACGCTTGTTCGTCAGGATAGAGTGCAACCCCATCCAATTGGATTCATCGCTGATCAGCGCTGGTAGCCTGGTAGGCTGCCTCGAAGCCTTGCTCTATATTATTACTAGCAAACAACCCGTGCGATGCACGGGAGAAAATAGAAATAAAAATTAAAACATCATAATAATAAAACCATACAATGAAAAATACAAAAAAATTAACCGGGCACATATGTTTTTCTATTGAACATTCAATATGTGGCAGATAAGAGTAAATAAAAGTAAAAGTCTGTCAATACCAGCATATGAAAGAAAAGATAAAATTTAATAATATTTTTTCATTTAAACTTTCGACAAACATGTGGTGGAGAGAAAAAACTCTCTTTAACAAACGCTAACCTCTGCTTCTTGTCAGGCAGCGGGCACATCAGCGCCGAAAAGTGAATATGCATCCCCAAAAAAGTGAAAATCACTTTTCAACACTGATGTGTCCACCTTGATAGGGTGTGGCGGTCAGCGTTTGTTAGGGGAAGCGTTTATAAATCGATCCCATGGTGAAGAGACCTCTGAAAGCTTGCCATTGATAAACATGTGATGTGTTTTAAATTTGATGTCTTTTTTTAACTACGTACTTTTTCAAGTGAGCACTTCTTTTCAACGTTTTTAACCCTAAAACAATACGTGCCAATTTATAATTCACAAAATAAGCTTGGCATTGTTTGACATGATCCATGAACCCCACATGACATAAACAAGTTAGGGTTGTTTGTAACCGTGTTTTGGGTCAAAACAAACAATCCGTTGACATAATTAATAAATGGTTCGTGTTCAAGTTGACCCATAGTCATATGCTCATTACTTGATACAATACAAATCTAACATGCCAACATGAATTACGACATAAATTGCAAACCTGACACACCCCCAACACAAAAATAAGCAAGTTAGCTGCACATGTTTCAGGCCAAAGTGGATCGACATATTTTGACACATACCAATCTTACACAAAACAAACAGGTTAGGGTTGACTGTAATCGTGTTTCAGAACAAAGCGTAGAACTCGTTTTAACATGATTAATAAATGATTCGGTTTAGAGTTGACCCCAATAGTCTTATGCCTGCAACTTAATATTACACGAATCTGATCCACCACCATGTCCACGTAAACCACAAACCCGATATGCACCCAACACGATATAAGGAGGTTAAGGTTGACTGAAAACATGTTTTGGGTCAAAGTGGCTCAATATTTTTTAACACAATTAATAAATGAATTGAGTTCAGGTTGAGTCATATAGTTGTACACCCTTATTTAGACACGACATGAAGGTGACCGACCTGTCTCACCCCACAATAAAGACATTTTCATCACTGAGAGAAAATAAAAAAGAAGCTTCCTCATGAAAAAAAAAAGAAAAATCAGGTGGAGGAAAGTTTTTCGATGATAGATCGACAAAGGAGTAATAAAAGAGACAAAAGTCTATACTTTCACATTAAAGGAAAGAAAAATGGTTACATTAAATGGTATTTGGAGTAAAAAGAATAAATAAATTGACATCCAATAAAATTGCAAAACGTAGCTGACAATTTTGTAATGACGAATCGGGTACTGCTCCTGAATAGTAGATTTCCTGTTTCAATGCATGATGAAACAGATTTTAAGACGAAAGATAAATAATAAAATAAAGTTTCCTTATTAAAATTTTAACACGTGTTAGATATAGATATTAAATAAAGAACATTAAAGCAAATACAAATGGACGGAGGGAAGGAGTAAAGAAAGAGGAAAAACCAATGTATTCAACACTTGGCATGTTAAAGGAGTAAAAAAAAAAAATCAACAACATTAATGCAAAGGTAAGGCGGTAGAAAGAGGAAGCCAAGATAAGAATAAGGAATTACCACCCAATAAACTTAGAACACATGGTAAGAGAAGGGGAAAGTACTGTTCTTATCAATAATAGATTCCCCGTTTCCTTTTTAATATACAGTATAGATTAGTATCAAATTCACCCATGCGAGCATGAGTCATTAGCCAAAACTGTATTTTTATTGAAGAAAATAGTGAGTTCTAAAAAAAATAAAAGATTAATTTAAAAATATTTAGGGGCAGAAATGTTTGACACAAGCTGACACGAACATAATGCAAAGGTTAGGGTTAATTATTAACGTGTTTTGGATCAAACCAGGTTAACCCATTCAACACAATTAATAAATGGGTGGGATTTGAGTTGACCTATATAGTCATATACTCGTAACTTGACACGACACGATTTTGACCCGTCAACAAAATTATATCTGTTGAAGAAAATACTGAGTTTTAAAAAGAAATATATAAGATTAATTTAAAAATAATTAGGGGTGGAAATGTTTGACATGAAGTGTGAATTGGACACAAACCTAACACAAAATAACCGAGTTATGGTTGTCCCCTTTGCTTTTTATAAATGTGTTTTTTGAACTAAATAGTGAGCTCTAAAAAAACATAAGATTAATTTGAAAATAATTGAGAAAAATAAATCAAAATCATATAATAAAATAATAAACAAATAATGAGACTTCAGAAAAAAAATCAATTCCTTAAATCTGAATTCTAATTCCATAACCATCATAATAATTGAGAAGAAATCAATGTCATAAGATATATAAATAAATAAAATGAGACAAATTTGACCCACTAATACGAATTACCATATAACTCGTGAACCTAAAACAAAATAAGCAAGTTAGGGTTGATTGTAAATGTGTTTTAGGCCAAAGTGAGTTGACATGCATCAACATGATTAATAAATTAGTCAGTTCATGTTGAGCCATATATATCGAACCTGACACGAAATAAATGGGTAAGGGTTGATTATAAATTTGTTTTAGGTCAAAGTGAGTTGACCCACTTTGACACGATTAATAAATGAGTCAGTTCGGGTTGAGCTAGATAGTCAAATTATCATATAACCCGCGAACTTGACATGAAATAAGCGGGTTAGGGTTGACTGTAAACATGTTTTAGGTTAAAGCAGGTTGACTAGCTTTGACACAATTAATAAATGGATCAGTTTGACATCAATCATATAGTTGTATACCTTTATCTTGACACGGCATGAACCCAATCCACACGAAGGTGAAAAAAAAAGTTTTTACGTGATAAGAAAATCCTTGAAAAAAAGTAAAATATTATATTAAGGAAATCATTAATTAAGAAATAAATAAATCTAATAAAAATATAAAAGAAAAAAAGTGGAGAGAGAGACATGATGATGATGATGTTAGAAAGAGAGAAATTGATTTAATAAATGAAGAGAGAGTGAGAGGTGGGGAAGTCTGGTATAGAGAAGAAAAATAAAAGAAGGGAGAAGAATGATGATGTAAGAAGAGAAAAAAATATTGTCAAAGAAAGGAAGAGAGAAAAGTCTCTATATGATAGATAATAACTAAAACGTTCGACTATACGTCAAACGAAACATTAATGACAAAAATGAAAAAAATAAAAAAAAAGAAAAATTGTTAAAATCAAAACGGAATTTACTGTAGAAACCCGTTTGCTTTAATATATAAGTATATATAGATATAGATACTTTTATAATTATATATAGGATTAAAAGTTTTTTCCATTCCTACATTGATAAGGATTATAGATTAACATCAAAATGACGTAATTTAATATATCACAATTGCAGCAATGCAGACAACCACGTCATCAATGATATCACAACACTACTTTTACTTTTTACAACACCAATGACCATGTTTCTGTTGAGCATACACTTTCCGCAACGTGAATCATAATGTCGCCACTGAAATTTTATTTTCGGCAACACAAAAGGCTACGTTGCCATTGAACGATCACTTTCGCAATGCAAATCATTATGTCGTCAATGAATTTTCTACTTTTGGAGATGTAGAAGGCTATGTTGTCATTGATCATACACTTTTCGCGATGCAAATCATAAGGTCACTAATGAACATTTGAGCTTCCGTGATGAAACAATTAATTACATTGCCAAAACATGTCACTTTGGGCAACGTAATCCAACTTCCATCGCCAATTGGTGGCTTTCAACAACTAAATCTTGTTTGCATCGCCAAGAGAAGTCACCAAAGATGCAATTTGTTATATATATATATATATACCAATTGAAATTTTAAGTCCTAGATTATACTAGAGCGGGGTGAATAGGATATTTATTTTTTCAACTTTTTGATTGTCTTTATAAAAATTAAATCCCTCTTGTTACGTTCTTCAAATTCAATGATAATTGCCTATTTCTATTCTTTGTTGGATTAGTTCAATGATGATGCTAAGATACAAAGATGATGCATACAATGTAAATAAAGTAATAATAACAAGAGAAAATTTATAAAGTGGTTCGGCAATCGTGCCTATGTCCACTATCAAAAACTCCTCACTGATTTGATTAATTTTATTTACTCTTTACAGAAATTAAAAGGTAAAATTAATCATAAAACCTTAAATCAACTACATCTGGTGACTTCGGCAAACGTAAAGAACTGCCCCTTTTGTCCCCAAAGAGGGCTATCACACTACCTCCAGTGGCTCCGATGAAAGTACAAAAATTTCAATAATTTAATTGGTAGAGAAATAAATTTCTCAATTGTTCATGCCTCCAAATTGGCTAATATAACTGTAGAGTGCTTAAGTATTTAAAAAGAGTCGATGCTCTTTAAATGACTTGCCTCTAAAAAGGCTAATTTGAATAAATGGCTGAATAGATTAAGAAGGCTACTTTAATAGCAAATATTGATTTGAAAAACACACTTTAAATCAGTAGTAAATGCTACTTAATTAGCTATTACTTTCTTTGAAAAATAACTGATTTAAGTATTCAAATTAAAAGCTTTAATACCTTGTGGAAATGGTTTTGTTCTCGAAGCTTTTGAAATGGTTCCTCATGTTTAAACCTAACGACCTCGCAATCCTTCTCCATAATGCAACTTACAGAAAAATGAAGGATTAAAATAATGGATCTTTGATTGTACTCGTGTTTCTTGCAATGTAATGCCTAACAAATGATTCTTAGGTGTTGTTTAATTTGGATTCTAGAATCCGATTCTGGACCATAATTGATTCTAGGCCATACTAGAGGTGTTTGGTTTGAATTCTAGAATATGATTTTACATAATTAGAATCAGAATCACTCTTCAGACTGATTCTATGATGTGACAGGACAAACAAAAAACAAAAGGAGTTTACCCAAATCAACTTCTTTATTCTTTTTCACCTACAAGGCTAACAACAAAACACAGAGTATTCATGGAATCTAATGGTTAAAATACTAGGTAAAATCAACTTCAAAAAATAAGAAACCAAATGGGATTTTGGATTCTAACAATCTGATTATGAGAAACCAGAATCAAAATCAATAATCCGATTATAAAATCTGAACCAAACAGCCCCTTAATATATATTTATAGAGTAAAAAAACCCTAAAATTATCAAGTAAAAATGGTATGAAAATCTTCCACAAAAAGAAATAATCAAAAAATCAAAATTTAAAATTTTTGAAAAATTCCCAAGAATGACCGATGACATAGCTAATTGGATGATTGGTTATTGCCCAATGATCAATCATCCAGTTAGGAATGATTTATCATTCTGGGCATGTTCAGCATTATGAAATAATGCTCTCTTCCTAACCGATCATTCAATCCAATGATCGGTCATGCATCAATGACCGATCATTAGGTGTGCTATGATCGGCCATTGCTCCCATTTTTTGAAATTTTCATTTTTTTAATTCCTTTTACACCAAAACTCATTTGTTTGTTGCATAATCAATGTCTATGGCTTGGTAAAGGTCTCTTACTAAATCTAACTTAGGTTTTGGCTGGTCTTTATGAATTTTATAGTACTTACCTTTATCACATACCTTTAGGAGTCTGATTGTTTCCTCTTGCTTCTTTTTGAGTGAAAATTATGTTTTCTCAACTTTGACTTCTCTTGGTTAGTGATTTTTGTGCATGATGGTTCTTTGTCAACTTCTTCTTCTTCACAGAACTCACTCACACTCTTGACATACACTTTTGGCATGTGATTGATAATTCTTCAACATTTTTTACCCATCCAAATATTGTACCCATTAGACCAATTGGCTAAACTATATATCGATGAGATAATGTGATTGCATAGTGTTCTAGCTAGCATAGTCTCTGACCTAGACCCATTGTTTACTTATGTTTTTTTAGGAGCCTATAAGAAGCTATGGGTACCAAATTGAATTTCAATATGACATTTCACCCTAGACTAATGGGAAATAAAAAAAAAACTAAATAAACACTTGAGGACATGTTATGAGCTTGTGTGATTAACTTTAAGGGAAGTTGGGAAACTCACTTGCCACTCATTGAATTTGCTTAAAACAATAGCTATAAGGTGAGCATCCAAATGACACCTTTCAAAGCTCTTCATGGAAGGAGATGCCGATTGACAATTTGTTGAAGCTAAGTCATGGAGAAGTAAATACTTAGATCTGAGATAGTTTAGATCACCACTGAGAAAATCAGAATTATTCATGATCGATTACAGATTTCCCAAAGTGGATAAAAGAAGGAGAGGGCTTGAATTTGAAATTGACATGTGTTTCTAATGGTATCTTCAACTAAGGGAGTAACCAGGTTTGGTAAGAAGGGGAAGCTTAAACCAAGATTCATTTGGTCATTCAAAATACTCAAGAAGGTGGGAGAGGTGGCTTATGGTTTAGCTCTACCACCCAAATTATCCTATATCCATGGTGTGTTTCACGTATTCATGCTAAGGAGATGCATGCGAAAGCCTTCTCATGTGTTGGAATACATCCCGTTGGACATTAGGGAAGATCAATTGTATGATGAGCAACTCATAATGATTCTTGACCGTAAGGAACGAGTGTTGCTCTCCAAGACCATTCCCTATGTAAAAGTCCTATGACGTAACCACACCAACGAAGAAGCTATTTAGGAAGGAGATGATGACATGAGAACCAAATACCCATAGGTATTCCATAACTAAGTTGTGTAAATTCAGGGGCTGAATTTTTATAAGGGGAGAGGATGTATACCCCGTAATGCATTAGAAGTGCAAAAATGTAATTAATCATGTGTAAGGGTAAAATTATCTTTGAATATTTTAGGAAGTCATTTGTAGTGCTTGGAACCCAATAAAATGAATTAGAAGGGGGGGAACAAAGATAAGTCCTAAACTTGATAAGTCCTAAAATTGTCCCAAGAGCATAGTTGGGGTAACTTCATAGGAAGACATGTACTAACCCTAAAATAATTTGACTAAAATCATGCATTATTTGAAAGTTCTAGGAGTCAACTTTTCAACACCTCAAATGGTGCATAATTTAGAGTTTTCGAGAGAAAGTTATGGTTGTTTTTCCGTGAGGTGTCTATGCAAAAAAATCAGAACACACCTGTCATGATGGGTCATAAATGCAATGATCGATCACAGTGTGATTGGTCATGAATCTCATGATCGGTCACGAGGGTGTGATCGGTCATGGGCAAGAATCACAACTCTTGGGACTTTTTTAGAAGAAGTTTTATAGAGCTCATGACTGATCATAGATCTCCTGATTAGTCGCAGAGGGACATGTGGGATCTCTTGATAGGTCACGAGCATGATTGATCACAAGATCCCTAATTGGTCACGGGCATGATAGGTCACAAATCCTCTGATCAATCACGACCCAAAATTTTAAAAACAAATATATAATTTATTAAATCTATTAAAATCATCAATATTTCATTGCTCATTTTTTTAAAAACTATTTTTTTTACAAAAGGTCTTGGGTTTAACTATAAGTGAAATCAATGATTTTTATAACGAATAATTATTACAATTTAAATTTATAGTTTTTAAGCTTTTAAAAATTAATAAAATCTTATAACTCAACCGTTTAGAGCATTACTATATTACATAGCAGGTCTTAAGTTTGAACCTTAACCTCAATTTGAATGTTTTGTGAAATTCATGGGATGACCAAAGGTTGATGAAATCAATAAGGTTGGGTTTGGTCTTAAATATTAACAAAAATTTGGGTCCAGGCCCAACCAGAACCCAAAAGCCTAATATAGAGGGCCTAGGCTTAAGCCTACCATGGCTCGGCCTAAGCCAGGCCCATGCCAACCCCTACTTAATACAATCTTAGATTTCTAATGTGTTCAATCTTTGATCCACACCAATTCTATAGCACTATACCCCATTGTTGCATAATGGCTTCTTTGCCAACAAGTGCCAGTTATTGAGGTTTTAAAACTTTTAATAAGAAAAAGTACCTAAAAAGAGTGGGCTCTCTGTTGCCACGTGGGAGGTGAAACATGTTAAGAGAATAGGGTCAGGAAATAAATAATTGGAGCCAACTGAGCTCCTGTTCTATGTAAAACTCATGGTGTTCTATAATCCTTTACTACAAAACTTGTCACCATGTTGACCCATTGGTCAGATTGGTCAACCCTAGACCTGATCCCCTTTCAACCCAGGTGAATGTTTGGGCCAGTTTTAGAAACTATTGGCCTAACTGCCATATGTCGACAATTTTATATAATTATTAAAATGTTTGGGACCATAAATATACAATGGGTGTGGCAAGATCACTATAGACGAAACCTAGGCATTTGAAATTTAATTTGTTAAGAAATACGGATCAAATAAGCTATACCCCTACAAATGAAGGAAATCTAAAATTTAGTGCGACTTGAACTTGTGACCCCTGGCTTTGATACCAATAGTTGGACCTTGAGCCCCTAATTTACCTAAAATCAATTAATGATGGGAGAAGACAAACTCAATTGTTTTATGACATTTGACATCGCACCCGCATGGCTAGTTCTAAAGCGGTCGCAAGGAATAACATTGTGAAAACCACCAACATGTACATATTTCAATTGTCTTGCTAGCTACTCTAGCTATATTGTGGGCATCATAATTAGCCACTCTAGGAATTTAATTAAATAAACATTGCTCAAATTCTGAACTTTGGTCTAGACTTGAAGACATATAATTTCTTATTTTCCAAGGCCAAGGGTCATTTTTCCTCTTTAGATGATTAATGATATTTGCTGCATCGCTCTCCCACTACAAGGAATCTGGCCTTTTGCAATGCTCAAAATCGTTGCAAATACTATCAAAAAACGCTGCAATTGATCTTTTGTAGAGTTTTTTAGTTTGCTGCACGTTCGACGACATGAACTTTTCACTTCTGAGCAATTTCAGCGATATCAAAAAAACATCGCAAATACTATCTTTTCCAGCGAATTATTTTCGCTGCAACTTCTAAAATAGCATGCTGGTAGAATCGTTGTGAAAGAACAATTGTAGCGATTTTAATCATTGCAAAAACCCTCAATATCGTTGCAAAAACTCAATATTAGAAGCAGCGCTTGCTTCCTTTGTTGCATTTAAAGTTTTTTCCAAGGACAAAAATCGCTGCAAAAACTCCAAAATCGCTACAAATACTCAATATCAAAAGCAGCGCTTGCTTCCTTTGTTGCATTTAAAGTTTTTTCCAAGGAGCAAAAATCACTGCAAAAAGTCCAAAATTGTTGCAAATACTCAATATCAAAAGTAGCGCTTTCTTCATTTGTTGCATTTAAATTTTTTTGCAAGGCACAAAAATCACTGAAATTGGTCAATTGCAGCAATTTTGTGTTTAATTTCCAATGCTTAGATAAGCATTTCTGAAACTTATTTGTATTGCTTACAAATCGTTGCAAATGACTTTTGGTACATCTTTTTTTCCTACTTCGGCCAAAGACG
>JAOXJP010135617.1:0-42173 GCA_025762735.1 Platanus orientalis | reverse complement strand
GTTCAGGTTCAACCGGGTTGGACCATCTTGTCAGGTCCATTTTTCAATACTATGGTTTAAATAGATCGACTAAGGCAAAGATAAAGATAAAAATGCAATCAAATCCAAATTTATGTATTGTAATCCTAATCTAATCAATTACTAATCCTCTTTATTTTTTAGTATCTTTATTTCCGTAATACTTATAATAAAAGGTAGGAAGGTAGGGTAGGATTCATCATTGCACTGGTGGGTTCTCCGTTCTTTCAACAGCCAATCAGGATCATAAGGTGATGACCTTCCATCCAATTGGATAAGAGGGTGATGGCCACAGATAGCTGATGACTTCAGTTTAGGGCTGGGGTGGCAACTAACCGAGTCAGGCTCGTCACATGAAGGCGAAGCTCAGGTTTGGCTCAGGCTTGTGACGATCCTAAGTTGCTGAGTTCAGGCTCTGCTCGGGCTTGTAAAAGTAGGATTGACCTGCTTTGGTAAGACCACCTGAGGTCAGCCTAAGGTAGGATGGACATCAGGGGCTGACATTTCAGTACTAAAAAGTGATAAGCATCCCCCAAAAAGTTCAAGTCACTTTTTTTGGCACTGATGTGTTGGCCCCTTAGGCTCACTTTAGGGATTAATTGCACCAACTCCGATGCATCTAAAGGCCCATTTACCCATTGAATTTGTCATTTTTGAAAACTCACACACACACACATACACACACACACACATATAATTACAAAAAAAAAAAAAAAAAAAAAAACCAAACCAAGCTTTTAGAGAGCTGAGCTTAGTGAAACTCAGTTCAGGCTAGCTTAGAAAACGAGCTCAGAACCAGGTCCAGGCTTAGCTTGATGAGTTTAAAATGATGAGGCTAAGTCTCGACTTGTTGCCACCCCTACTAGTCAGTTTCTCTCGACACGAAATTCAGCGGAAAAGATTATATACGGAAATCTGCTTTTCCTGATGTATTAGGATGACATTAGGGTAGACACATCAGTGCTGGAAAGTGATAAGCACCCTCCAAAAAGTGAAAGTCACTTTTAGGTACTGATACTCAGCCCCCTGATGTCACCTGTCTCCACTGTGTATCATGTCATCTAAGATTACACTTGGCTCATGCTAAGCTGTGTTATTTACCTTCCTAAAATCTCAAATAAATGACAATTCCTTCATCTAGCTTCCACTTGGTTGGCAGTTGTTATGTCAGTTTTATAGATGGGTGGAGCCTCCACCATTCATGACTGATAATGCATCACCGTTAGTGCTTCACGGCTTATCACAAAGTTCCCAAATGGCTCTAGAGAGAAATATATCATGCCTTAGGTGTCTCTATCACCTAGATGTCTTTTGTCCCTTTAATTAAAGGTCTCTATCCACCACAAAACAACCTTTCTCGCACTCTCACTAGTAATTGAATGGAGCTCCTCACCTCTGTTAGTTAGATAGGGACTACTGCTCTTACAGCTCCCAATGTCCACTAAACCTTCGTATAGATCATTTACGCCAATGGATCAGGACCCATCATTTGATGTGTACAACCTAAGAGATCATCAAAGCAGTAGCCCAAAAGCAATTTACATGTAAAGCAGTACAATGCTATCACAGTATCTTTTAAAAAAAAAAAAAAAATCACATAGTTGCACGTATGTATAGAAAAGCATAGCAATGTTATAGCAATCACAATATCTATGATGGAATCCATGAAGGTTTGACTATTATGAATGTATGATTCTAGTGTAAAGACAACACTTAACCAAGAAACGTTATGTAAGTATTCTGTAAAGCAACACAATAAAGAGATACTTATCCTATGCGTGTAACACTCCATAAAGTAGACTCGCCTTCATACATTATATCATCAGTCCAACACGAGAATCTCACGGATTCAACGGCAAGGTTCCTCTTCGGTTGACCTTGCACTCATGGATGGAAAAATTGGCCGATCCGGATCGGATCAGGTTTGCTGGTCCCTGATCCCAAATCCCAAGTCGGATCAGGTAGAACAATTGATCGGCCTTGGATCCAGCTGATCAACCATTGTATCGTCCAATCCAACTGATACTAAGTCGGATCGGCCCATGGATCGCCCGATCTGATCCAGTATCAGCGATCCACAACTTAAGTATTGGCCGAACCCACCCTTATATCTTTCATTCTTCTCATGTTTATTCCAAACCCTGATTTCACTTTTTTTTTTTTTGTGACTTCACCTTCTAACACTCATTTACTAATTTCTACAAGTTTTCACTAGTATTTTGTTAGATTAAAAGATGAGATTTTAGGGTTTTTACACAAAACCGAAAAATGTTTGAATTTTTACTCTTAAATCCGTTTTTGTTAATTATTTTTTGCAATAAAACAATATATCAATACATTTAGATGTTATATCTACTAATTTATTGCATAAAAAAAAAGATTTAAGGGGTAGTTCATATATTAAACCCTTTTTTTTTTTTTTTTTGTGAAAAATAGGGATTTTTTCGAAAATTAAAAAAAAAATCTAAAATAAATATATGTGATGTATATAATATAATAGACCATAGATCTATAGGTTTGGGATCAAAACCCATTAATCTATTGTTGAATTTGATTTAAAAAAAAATCCAAAATTTTAAATAAAATTAAATTTTTTTCATAAACTTGATAGTACATTACCTTTTGTTACCCAAATAAAATCTTATAGTCTAATAGTTGATTCTTTATAGCTTATTTCATTACATATATTTGTAGAAAATGGAAATAATTAAAAAAATAAATAAGAAAAGGGTGTGTAGTAATATAGTTTATGAGTTTTATATTTTTAAGTATTGTGTAGTATGCAAACTGTTGGGGGTATGGGACCCACAATCTAGCGCGTATTACCCTAGTAAGATCTGCGACGTAAGTTGAGACCCCACTTATTGGGGGACCTGTAGGCCCTGGTGCCAACAATGTAGTGATTGCCATGAACCCAAAACCCTTAAAAGGGTTTTTCCTCCCTTTTTGAGCAACAACCACTTTTCAGTCAAGATGGAAAACCCTAGTCCTGACAAGTGGTATTGGAGCCAAGGTCGGGGGTTCGAGCCACCCCACGTGGTTGTAGAGGAGGATTATTGGTGGTATAGGACTTGCAATCCAGCTTTTGTTGGGGGGGGGGAACCCCATTCATGTTACTCTAATAAGTTCTGCGGCATAAATCAGGATCCCATATATGAGAGAACCTGTGGGCCCTAGTGCCGACAGTGGAGTGAGTATCATGAACCCAAAAACCTTAAAAGGGTTTCGCCTATACAACAAACGATTTTTAGTTAAGATGGAAGACCCTTGACTTGACATAAGCTACTAAAATTCTAAAAATATATATAAATTAATGTAAAGTATTAATGTATTTTTTTTATGTTAATGCATGTTGTTTACTTTTGATTGATATTTATCAATTATTTATTTTCTTGTATTATTTTACAAGTTTATAAAATAGAAATGGCTTTAGGTTCAAGTTCAAATAGGAAAGAAAAACAACTTGATGTTGGTTGGTCACATTATATTACATTGACCCCATGCAAAAAAAAAAAAAAAGTGAAGTTTAATTGGTGTAGTGAGATTTTCTGGGGGGGGTGAATAGATTCAAGTATCACCTTACCAACTCAAGGGAAGACATTGAAGCATGTTTGTAGGTACTTAAGCAGTTAATGTTAGATATGTAGACATACTTGAGAGAGGTTAAAAAAGAGAAGGCTTTAAATAAGAAACAAAAAGAGTTATTATAGAAGCAACCTAGGGGCCTTGTCGACATGATATTGAAGATGAGAAAGTCTATAGATTTGATGGTATGGATAGGCAAGAGAGAGAGCAATTAATGACAACAATGAAAGAGCATAGAAAGTAAGTTGATGAGGCAAAGATGAGATTCTCTATTTCTGGCCCTCCCATGGCATAGGAGGGATTGGTTATCAAAATCACCTTAGAAAGGGGTCATCATCACATACTACTTTTGGGAGGAGTAAATCCTATAAAGAGCCTTACAAAAAAAAAAAAAACCTATAAAGAGCTTATAGAGATTGAGATAAAGAGGGCATGCTATGAGAAGGAAAAAACCACATATAGGTGGCGATCAACCGACAAGTGTGAGTACAGAAAAGAATAAACAAAATAGAAAAAAAAATTAAAGATAATGTTAAAAAAAAAAGGGGAAGAGGAGGTAGAGAAATGAGTATGTAAGTGGATGGTACACGATGACATCACATTCTTTGCCATAAAAAGCCTAAACTTTCAAACCATGTGTGATGCTATTACAGAGGCAGGGCTAGGGATACAAAGCCCCAACCCATATTAATTGAAAAATATTTATTTGTCCAGAAAAGTAGATGATCTGAAGGATTATATTTAGGATTTAAAGAGGCATTGGCCTAAATATGGATGCATGTACCATTATGTGTAATAGTTGGACTTCGAAGACAAGGAAGTCATTGATTTAATTTATGGTGTATAATCATAGGAATATGATCTTTTATAAATCAGTGGACACCATAGGCCATCACAAGACAAATGAATACACTTTTAGGCTGATGGATAAGATTGTTGATGAGGTGGGTGAGAAAATGTTGTCTAGGCTGTGACAGACAATGAAACATCATTTAAAGCTACATATGAGATGCTAATGCAAAAGATGAAACATTTATATTAGACCCCTTATGTCGTACACTATATTGACCTCATGTTAGAGGATATTGAAAAAGTGAAGAATGTTAAAGAGACTATTGATAAAGGTAGAAATATAACTAGTTTCATTTACAATTACACACAGGGCCATGACTTATTGTTCCTAAGGATCACTCAGTTTTCCACAGAACATGTGGCTTTGGAGAGCCCCCAGAGATATACACATGTTCTCTAGAGATGTTTCATTGATGACATAATTCTAGAGTATCATAAGGGTAAAGAGAGGAAGAAGAAGACTGTGAAAGAAGTATGCAAATATGTGTTGGATGTAATATTTTGGCATAAAGTTGATAAGGTATGTAGAGTCATAGAACCTCTTCTACAGGTTCTAAAGATTGTGGATCAAGATAAGAAGCCCACTATGCCTTTCATCTATAAGGCAATGGATAGGGCAAAGAGATCCATAGAGACCATATGTGATCATAAAACTTGTATCAAGATTATTGATGCAAAGTGGAATAATCAACCCCACAATGATTTATATACAAGACACAATGTTTAAATTTTTATAGTTGCTTCTTTTAGATAGATTGATATTTTGTTTTTTGTTTTTTGTTTACATGTTAACTAACTTTATATAATCTTATTTGGTAGCATAATTCTTGAATCTGCAATTTCAATATGCCGACCAAGAAATGGGATGAAAATAGATATAATTAAAGAAATAAAAGCAGTATTATAGAGACTTGAGACGGAGGAAGTTAAACAAGAAGTTGCAATGAGAGACACAAGTAATTTGTCAGTTTTGATTGGAATCATGGCATAAATATTCATATGTTTTTTCTTAGCTAGAATCTAACATTTTAACATAAAAATTTAAATATTGTTTGTAGTTGAATAAATTTATGATTGGAGACAGATTTAAGTCAAATCTCTTGAAGCTTGCTATGAAAAATTGCAACCGTGTATGTATACTAATAAATCTGTAAGTTCTTACAATTAAATATTAACTTTTGTATAAATCTGACATGTTCAATTCTTTTTATTGCAAATGAGTTGTGTGACTTATATGGATATAGTGTACCTTATCTTAAAGACATTACCATCAAAGTCCTTAGTCAAACATCTTCTTTTGGGAGTACGAAAAATTGGAGCACATTCTCTCTTATACATTCGATACCTAGAAATAGATTAAAGATGTCAAATCTACATAAATTGGTGTACATGCATTACGATATGTGCTTGAAGGTTTGAAATATATTTGAGATGTAAAAAGATGCTAACTACTATAATCCCATCATTGATGATGTACTAGATAGTTGGATCCATGAGAGGAGCCAATACTTGATGGGTAGAGTATAGATTGGATTGGGGGAGGATTATAGTAGGCACACTATTGTAGTTGAGAGTGTAGGTGGAGACTAGGATTCTGATGAAAGTTATAGGGAGATGCACACTTTCTTTCTAAATCCAAGTTCAGATGTCGGTGGTGCAGTGGTTACGAGCAATGATGATGTGGTGGTGCACTAGATAGTGATGAGGCAAATGAGTTGAGTTTTAATGATTGATGATGGTGATGCAACTAGTGTCACTAACATGGGTGAGGGCGAGGGTGGAGGCGGAGCTAGCTCTTCTACCCCTTGTGGTTTCATAGAGTACGACGATTAGTACATTGCCAAACTGGATACATCCCATGGTAGTTGACCTAGAGAGAGGCGGCGGGTCTAAGTCTAAGGTGCTCGCATGGACATACACAATATGGAGGGCATGATTATGGTCATGGGTACTACTCTGGGTATGGGATCTATGATTAGTATCTTAGGTCATATGGACAACAAATGATGATTGGTGAGGCATCATCTTCATCTATGCAATGGTACTACTAGTTTTTAGATCTTTTGAGAGTGATGTCTTAGCCTCACAATCATGTATGGACACGGGAGTGCATGATCGACATCGTCGACATGAGCGTGAAAGTTCTTCTACGACTTAACGTGACACTGATATTACACATAGTTAGACTTAGACTTAGTTGTACCCCTAACCCCCAACCCTACCTTATGATTAGCTGATTCAGCCCCATATGGTGGTAACAGATTCCATCATCCATATGTGACGAGCCTCCTTACTAAGAAATGGACTCAGTTGGACCAGCCATCAGAGGGAGACATATGATGTTGAACAACAATACCAAATCCCTAACCGTTGTAGGAGCCATTAGTCCTGTGATTCTGATCCTTCTCTTGATCCACCATGATGCTCATGGTGGCAATTTTGGCATCTCAGTGATCTCATAGTCTCATGTTCTTTAGTATTTTATCAATTCATCAGGTTTATATTTGATATAATGATATCTCACTTCAATGTTGTATTTTTTGTTGATTAGCTATAATTTTATTCAATATTTCAAATTCTCTTGACTTCTACACATCTAACAAGATCATATATGTTTATTTTTATATTGAAAATAAGGTAGTAAGTCTAACTAATGTAATATACATTTTAAAACTTTTTAGATTTTTAGATTTTTTTAGGGCAATCCAAGACCAACAAATCTACACTAGATCGGATCCGGATCATCACCAAAGGCTAATCCCAATATTTTGATCCATGTTTGCACTAGTTTATTGAAGGCTTTTCTCCGAATAAATTAGGAATACCATGATGGAATAGTAGAAAACTGGATAAAATAATAGTGAAATGACTATAAGAATAAGGGATTTTTTTTTTCTCTCTAATCCATTCTCATACTGCTACAAAAATAATTTGATGTGGCAGTCCTTACCCCATTTTGGAAACTACTTTTTGCTCAAATTAGTCATGGACATAGTCAGGGACACTTTGGGCAGTAATTCAAGCATTTCAAACACGTACAACACTAGGTTTAGGCCAATTAATTAAGAATAGATATCCTCACTTTGGCCATGAATTAGGCCCCATATTCTATTCACAACACTTAGAGATGCACATGTAATGACCTAGACCTAGCACATCCTTAACCCAGTAACTCCATGGGTTCACCTGCATTGGATACTGTCCGCTTTGGACATGGAGCAAACCTCCCTCATAGGTTTTAAAACATGTTTAATGGGGAGGTGTGTGCCGGAGCAGCCCAACCCAAAATTTGGCCTAAAAAGGCCCAGCCCAAATTTTTATTAAAGTCGGGCTCAAGCTTACCTCAACTTGGCCCGAGGCCTAAACTTATTTTGAGTTCAATACTTATAAGAGGTAAGCCTTTTCTTTAGATGGTAAAATATGGGTCAGCTTGAGCTAGGCCCGAGGCCCAACAAAATAATTAGGGCCAAGCTTGGACCTAGATATTTAATTTTTTTGGGCCCAGGCCCAACTTAAGCCTTAAAGGAATATGACAGGCTTAGGCCTAGGCTAACCATGGCCCGACCTGAGCTCAGCCCATTCTCACCCCTAGGTGTGTGTCCACATATAAGTCTAGAAATCTTCCTCGGCTGGGCGATGTGGGACAAAACTTAGAGCCAATCAGCTGCACTATGTGAACTAGACCCCATATGAGGACGTGTGGCTTTCAAGGTGTAGATTGTAGAACCCTAAGTTTAATCCCACATTGCCCAACCGAAGAAGATTTCTTGGCTTATATGTGGATGTACACCTCACCCCATTGGACGCATTTTAAAAATCGTGAGGGAGGTTGGCTCCATGCCCAAAGCGGACAGTATCCAGTGTAGGTGAACCTGGGGAGTTACTGGGTTGAGGATGCGTTGGATCTGGGTTGTTACACAACACCCCTCATTAGAGGTATTGTAATGTCAAAAACTTCGTCATTTCATGGGCTAGAAAATGCTAGCACTTCATTTCATGTAAAAAGCCCACTCTTGAGCACATATTTGGAAAAAAAATGTTCATGCAAAGCTTGAACAACCATGATGGCACCATCAAATGATCAAATAGAGGCCATATATATGTTTAGCATAGTGCCAAACCCTCATCCTAAAAATAGGATTTCCAATAAGAGGATTATACATGCATTTTTGGGTTAAGTTCTAAGATAAACATGTGTTGTATGTCACATTGGATCATGAGAGATAAATTTAGAGCAAAAGGGGCTTTATAAGAATGCCCCTTAACAAAAACCAGTAGCCCCCATGTGTCCCAAAACTCCCTTGGACTGTAGATGCCTAAACAATTCAAACAATACCTTTATGATCCCTCTAGGGTTGATTTCACCTATAAATTGAATGAGATCACCCTAATTTGGAAGCATCTCTCAATCTTACCTTCTTAGCTAAGAAAATTAGAGAGAGCTAAGAGAAGAAAAAAAAGAAGAAGGAAGAGGAGGAGGAGGATCACTTCTATCAAGGAGCTTCATTTTATACTAATGGACTCTTCTGGGAGGAGCCAACTTCTCCCTAAGGTGAACTTCAACTTCTCTTGAATTCATTTTTTTTTGTAACGTTTAGATCACTATGCTAGGATTTCTTTAGTTCTTGCTTGGCTTGGGTTGAATCCGTTTGGGTTCTCATCTTATTTAGTTCAAAGCAAGTTTCTAATAGATGAATCCATGTTAATTCATGTATTTTATTAATCAATTTCATGTATCTATGAGTTTAATTATGATATTGGTTGATCTATGTTGATTCATGAATGCTTTCATGTCTAAGTTTCCATTTTATTGCATGAACTCCATTAGAACTCTTGTAGAACTTTCCCATGTTCTTACTAAGAGTTATATCAATGAATTTTAGTTAGTTTTCATATCTTATGTAGATCTAAGCTTTATTGCATCCAATTTCGCTCATATGTTTGATTTAAGCATGATGGAAACATGTTAATCTTGCTAGTTTGTTGTAATTTTTTGTTTATCTTGTGAATCCCTCACATTTTTATATGTATTTGTGCATTGTTTATGGAATATTATTGGTGATTATTTGACCCAAAAAGTGGATTTGAGCAAGAAAGTGGCAAAGAATCGGCTTAAAAAATAAGGAAGAAGGGGGAGTTTCGAGTCCCAAAATAAGTTTAAATGCAGTCCAAATTTGGCAGTTCTAAGAATAGCTGAATTAACATTTGGTTGTTTTTGGATTCAGTTGTTTAGGAATAGATGAATTCCCATTTGATTGATCTAGAATAGTTGAATTAGGGTTGAATTTGAGCCTTGTTTTATGCCACATGTCAATTATGGACTTCCCAATTTTGCCTAAATTTGAGGCATTGATTAACATTTATCATGAGCATTCACCTATATGGGTTATGTATAGGTTCTAATCCCCTTTATTTTTCATTCAAATGTGATGTACTTTCACATAGAGTAGAGGGTTCAGGATCTGATCATGTACGAGTGAGTTTGAGTGGTACATCATTGGGTATATATTGTATAGACAGCTCAAGTAGCCATATATTTACATGATTTTTATCATTTTATGTGATCGTAGGTATGTTTAGAGTTTAGGGTTGCATCATTGCATGTAGAAAGACCTTGTGGATGCTTATGATACATCCTTGATTGATAATGTGTTGGACAACCCCCCAAAACTTGGGAAAAGTCTGATTTATGTGTATGGTATGGCCTCATGTGTTGCCCATGTGTATCTTTGATGAAGAAGCTTGGGCTTCTTGCTTGAATATTCTCTTGAAGTTCTACTTGGACAGCTCATGAGATGTTGTTAATGTTGGATTATTGAAGTCCTATTTCTTAGCTAAAACAAATCTTCTTGTACAAGTCTAAATGGGAAGCCCATATACATTCAAGTGAGCCAAGAAGACATTTCCCAACGGCCTGTGCAATGAGAATGAGTATGGGCTGTCTATTTGAACTTGATACCTCTCATTGGACAGTCCATAAAGGGATTGAATGCATCCACTAGTGGGTCCAACCATACATAATGGCTACCCATATTTACATCTAATAGGAAACTCTTGGATTATTCTCATTGCCCCACTTATTAGAGCTAAATATGGACATTCTACTTGATTCACTTATTTTAGGCAGTCCTCAGGAGCACATGATCTTATTTTAGGCAACTCTTGGTAGCACACAGACTTCCCCTTAGCAGCTCTTGAAAACATTCAGACTTGCCTTAAATAGTCCCAGGGAACACCAGATAAACCTTCTTAGAGGCATAGATTCACCACATGCATAATGCAGGATGCAACTCCCAAACAAATGTACCAGATCCATCACATAGAAATTTTCTTGATAGAGTAAAGAAGGTAACACTGTTATTGGAAAAGGCAGATCGGGGTGCTTAAAACCTTCTCTAGATGTAATCGAACCTTGAACCTGCATACAATCTCTAGTTAGACTATTTATAGAGGGAGCTTCCCAAAGTTTCATCAAGGTCTAGTCACACTGCTATGACTGGTGGCTGCTCCATCACCTGCATGTGAGTACAAAACCCTGCATAATTGGGCTAGATAGCTAGGTTACTATGCATCATCTCTCATACCAAGATCTGGATCCCCCACGAGAATAGGGGTTTATGGTACTACCATAGATATACCTAGGTCATGATTTAGAGAAAGCACTCTAGGATGTATTGAAGATGTGGTCCCTTTCATCATTATAGTGATTTCCCAAGTTATTGAGGCTTCCCTCCCTACCACGTATAAATTTTGACGCTTACATTTACTAATAAGAATAACCATGGTACTCCCTTTTAAGGAGAAACCCTATGTATAGCCCTTTAAACTTTCCAAACATCATTAGTCTCATATGGAAGGCCATTAACTAGCATAAATGAGGTCAAGACGCATATATTAGTAAGAGACTTAACATGATAAGCACAATGGTAATAACCTAATTATTAAAATTAAAATGTAAAATAATGCATGGAAACTCTTGTACTTGTGTACATATGTACACACTTCCTAAGCAATATAAGATTTTAAATATTTAAAGAGGGTTGTGGATGGTAAAATTCCACCACAATGCCAATTTGAGTTGATACTCTGGTTTTGCTAATCTAGTTTAACTTGGTTTGGTTTCTGTATACTACTGAGCTTCCCTAGGGATGTTCCTCGCATCGCTGTGGTACCTTTTAAATGACCTCCGATGATCAAGTTAGTAGGGTTAGTATTTGTTTGGGTGAGGTTTAGTTGAGTTACCTTGATTTTCTGGGATATAGACTGAGGGATTTTCATTTGTCCTTTGGGGCTGGTGTTTAGGATTTCTTATAAAACTTGATGGAGCTTGATCCCTTTCTCTTAGGGATCAGGATCTCGGCTTTATCCATGGAATCATGGGAAGTTGAGATCATATCAAGTTTGAATTGTTTTGATCACTTCTGGATGAGTTGTTGGAGTTAAACTCATAGATGGATCTTATGTTGATCAAATCTTTAACTTGAGGATGGGTCTATTATGCTGGTTGCGCTAGAATCAATTAGCTTGAGGTGTTCAGTCATAAATCTGCATGTAGCTAATGTGTCGGGATGACTCAAGTCTGACTTAACTTGCATGGGATTTTGGGTTAGCTTTGTTTGGTTTGATCTGGAATAAACCAATCCAAGGTCGGGCCCAGTTTGAAGTTGACTGTTCTATGGCTGGACCTAGTCTAGAATTGACACTGGTGGCATGAGATTGGTGGGAGTTTTTTTCCCACTACAGTTTCCCCCCCGATTCCTCAGTTGTTGAGTAACGATAACAAATAAGGAATTGTGTCAGCTTCTTCATTCCTTGTCTTAGCATTAATATTGATAGATGTGTGCTTGAGAAGAGAGATCCTCAAAGTCGTCTAAGGTCGGCGAGCTGCAACTGCTTCTTCATTAAATTTTAATCCTAGAATACGTTTCTCTTTGGAGTTTTAATGAGTAACCAGACAGTCGCGTTACTTACTTGCTTGTGGATGGAGAGTTATCTGCCGTAATAATGATGAGAAACGTTGTTTGGTCTTTTAAGGTGCCTTGAGCCATTTGCATGAAATGACATAGACATCTCTTGGTTTATCCCATTTTTATTATAAATCCTTCCTTCCGGCTAGGGTCTTCAAGCTACTTTTATATTTTTGAATTCTTGTTTTAGCACTATGTCTTCGATGAATGCTCCTTCTAGTAACTCTGGTTCTACTGAGGATCCTTCCGCTTGATGACAAAGCATCCATGTGGGTGACTGTTGCCAATTCTCTTTGGAGAGTGAATGTCACACCCTAAAATCCGTACGCGGAAATCAGAGTAACAAATGTGGAAGCACACTTGCGTGGCATTGTGGATCATGGAGTGTGACATTTTGACTCTTTCCTTATGGAAAGAGTCCTTACTTAACTTACCTTATAAATTTTAGCATATATATATATATATATATATATATATATATATGTTTTCCTTTTCTTTTATCTCAAATGCTTAATCTCGATTATCAAAACATCGCAGTGGAAATATGACTAAAATAAAGCCATCATCAACAAGTGCAGAAGAATATATTATCATGCAATCTAAGCTATGCAACAAAATAAAATAATAGTCTCCCAAAACATCCATAACCATAAAATACTAATCTTCAACCATGTAGGTTAACATAACCATAAATATCTAATCTATGTAAAAAATGGCCATCTAATAGGCCACATAACATCCATCCTCTCATCACCATCAACACTACTGAATAACAAATCCATCCTGTCTCAAATGATTCTTGTCTCATACACAATGTGATGGAAGTAAAACTAAATAGAAATAAAAGAACATAAATAGCTCTCTTGCCCCATCAAGCCAACACTAGAACCGGGCCTATAAGAGCACGAACTACAGGGCACCATGTGAAATGGGGTTAAAAACATGGGTAAGCTATAAAGCTCGTGAGAGAACATACATAATGTCCCATGGAATAAATCAAATCTACATGAGTATGACTTAATACCAACTAAGAACATGTATAACAAATAGGAATCAAACTAGCTACAACAATAATCAGATTCTAGTAAAGGTGACAGAACTAATAAAGTAAAATCAACATAAGCCCATAACTAAAATAGGTAAAGTGTAGGTCATAAGGGAAGTACAACATGCAATGCAAGTGTTTCCTACAAAATACTCATACATAGATATGCCGTAGCACCTCTTAAGTAACTTGCCTTAGCTAATAAATATCAAAATCTGATGCATGCTCATGGAAGTTCAATGTAATTCTTAAACCAACATAACCTAAGAAAGATCTCTAACAAAACACACCTTGGATCAAAAGCAATTCAACCTATGTATGGTTTCTAACAAAACTAAAATATCATATAAGCCATATAAGGTCTCTGACAAAACTGAAATCTTATACAGAACTGGTGGACATCTAGTGCCATCTTGATCTATTGATGTGACCTGGTGATTGGGTACCTAAAATGTGTCATAAAATCGTCCTCACCTATTGATGTGACCTAGTGGTTGGGTTCCTGAAATGGGTCGTAAGATCGTCTTCACCTATTAATGTGACTCGGTGATTAGGTACCCAAAATGGGTCATAAGACCTTCTTCACCTATTGATGTGACCCAGTGATTGGGTACTTCAAATGGGTCATAAGAACTTCTTCACCTATTGATGTGACCCGATGATTGGGTACCTGAAATGGGTCATATGACCTTCTTCACCTATTGATGTGACCTAGTGATTGGGTACCTAAAACGGGTTATAAGACCTTCACCTATTGATGTGACCTGGTGATTGGGTACCTGAAATAGGTCATAAGACCTTCTTCACCTATTAATGTCATCCGATGCTTAGGTCCAAACCAATATGTCAGATACGAAATGATACCTTAAAGTCCATGCATATATAGAGTAGTATGTGATCACATAAGAATAAATTCCCTTTTCTACATTTTCAAAACCAAGCATAAAGTAATACTTCATACTCACACCAAAATCAAATGTTCAGATATTCCCTTTTCTACATTTTCAAAACCAATGATAATATAAGAGTTTCAAACAAGATATGTAAATGAAATGATGCTAACATGGAGCTCATTGGATTTAGTCTAAGTGGATATAATCAAGTGGAAGGCATAATAATTGCATCAATGGCCAACTAGCATATATAAAAACTCAAGAAATAAAACTTGGAGTTAATTAATTGAGAAGAGGATACCAATTAGCAATAATGATATGAATAGAAATCTCTGGGGAAATCGAGGCAATATCAAGCATTTAGAATAAAAATAATTTTTCCCTTTTTAGTTTCACAAGAATCTAACCTTATCATATTCAATTATAGAAAAAAACTTAGGATTTCAATGAATCCATGATGACAAATAAAGATGATAGGGAAAACCATAATGAGGGCCCCACAAGTTGACCCCGATAAACTAGCACAACCCTGACCCTATATGGAATGACCTAGAGTGCTCCAAAGATGCCTGACCTGGGGCCTTCTGACTTATCACATATCAAGGCCCTTGATGAGAAGGTAAGAGTGTCCCTCGTTACCCGGCTCCAAATATCCCATGAGTAGCCCTGACAGGCCCTCAATGAGAAGGTAGGAGTGTCCCTCGATACTCGACTCCAAATATCCCATGAGTAGCCCCGACAACCATTCGAAGCACCTGAGACCTAAAGACTACTCGAGACCCCAAGGTCAGAGATTCCCTGACCTACTATGGTGTAATCACCCTGACATCCCAGTTTAAAGATAAGCATGATCCGGAGACTATTATGTAAATAACACATTCTCTGCAGCAGACCTGCCGATTCTAAGAAAGAGATAGAGGTGGTAGGGGAAAACCCGCCCAAGAATGTGGAGGAAAGCGACATGCGAGAACGTGGGGGAAAGTGACATGCAAGAACGTGGGAGGAAAATGACATGTGAGATCCGCCCCGACTCGAGCCTATAAATATGTGCACCAATTCAGCTTCAAAAATGGCAAAGTGATATAAAAAGAACTCTATTCGATTTTCTTAGTCCTATCTACTAGAGTCCTCCTGTTTACTGACTTAACCGTCGGAGAGCTAGAAGCCAGCACCCTGTCGGCACCTAGCTTCTTGACCTTTTCTTCGTTTGTGTGTTCAAGACCAATCTCGTCGAATACTTGGGATGACCACAAGACCATCTAATTCGCGTAAAGGAGATAACAGAATCGATACGCCATCAGTTGGCACCGTCTATGGGAATATCTTTATTTCCAGTAGAACCTAAGGTCTGCATGGTGAAAACTAGGTCGATGGTGACACAACACAATCAAGGTGCTAGAGTTGACAGATCATCTTCGACGGAGCATGCCCTAAAACCCCAAGGGTGGATGTGCTTGAGTGGAAGATTTAAGGACTGACTATGAATGTGCAGCTGTTGATGGAGTAGAATCGGGAAATTATATAAGAACTAAGGGGCCAAAGGGGCACAGCAGGTGATGGTGATATGGGACAACCAAGATCTCATGCCCCTTTAGCCCAAAGCCATGACCAGGGATGTGAAGAGGAAGTTCTAAGCATCTCGGCCTTCCGATTTCAAGAGGCAAGTCATCATGTAGAAAAAGGGTCACATTCCAGGCTTCTAAGAGGAGAGGATGAAGGATGTGAGAAGGGAGATGGTGACGATTAGGGAAGCCTTGAAAGGAAAGGCCACAACCACCATCGACGAGCTAATCCAGAGAATGGACTACCCCTTCACCCTGGAGGTAATGACTCAACCCCTCCCTGACAAGTTTAAGCCACTGCAAGAGATGTTTGACAATGACAAGGACCCATTAGATCACTTAGAGGCCCACAAGATGCATATGAACCTCCAGGTGACTCTCGATGAAATTATCTATTGAGCTTTTCCAACTACAATCAAGGGGTCCGCCAGGGTTTGGTTCAATTGGTTGAATCCCAATAATATATCAAACTTCACAGAACTAAGTTACCAGTTTGTCGGCCATTTTATCAGCGGTCAAAGGCATCGGAAGCTAGCCACTTACCTTAATATCAAACAAAACAAGGGGGAATCCCTACTGGACTATATGTCTAGGTTTAACAGAGAAATATTGCAAGTAAACGATGCCGAGGAAAAGATGATTGTAGTTGCTCTGATGATGGGGTTGTTGCCTCCAAATTCTTGTCCTCTATATTTAAGAACCCCCCGTCCTACATGGCCGACCTCATTGTGAAGGCACAATAATACATGAATGCTGAGGCTACCCTTAGCGCCCAACGAGAACGGGATGTCAGACCCAATTCACAGTCCGACAAGATGAAGAGGGAATAATAGTAGACACCGCGGAAAGATAGAGGTGGCCAAGTCAGAGAAGGAAATGACAACCACAGGATAAGACCACCGGTCAATCTCCCCCTAAGTAGGTTTCAAAACTATACCCCTCTTAATGCACCAGTGGAACAAGTGTTCTTCCATATCAGGGATGACCCAAGCATCAAATGACCTGAGAGGATTCGCACACCACCAAAAAAGAGGAGCTGTGACAAGTACTATCGTTTTCACCAGGACCATGGCCACGACACCAATGATTGCTTTGACTTGAAGGAACAAATAAAAGCCCTTATTCAGCGAGGGTGACTACAAATATTTATCACATGACGACAGCAGGCTAGACATGGAAAAACGTGTTAAAACCCTCCTACTCAAGAAAAAGAAGGCCTGAAGGGCTAATTGAGGAGATAAGGGTAATAACATATGAGGTTTCGCTAGGGGGAGAATCCAATTCAACAAGGAGATCACACATAAGGCAGATCCGAGTAGAGAGAGATTAACAAATGATGATGACAGAGAGGCTGGTGAAGCATCTCAAGTCAGAGCATTCTCCCATCACCTTCCCTGCAGAAAATGCCCAGAGGGTGAGTCAGCCGCACGATGACCCCTTGGTGGTGACATTAGTAATTTCAAACTACCTCACACACCTTATCCTCACTGACAATGGATATTGGTGGGATTCACAGGTGACAGGTTACTCCCACTAGGAGTGATCCGTTTGTTAGTCACTACCGGAATAGGAGATCGACAGATAACTTGGATGATAGATTTCTTGGTGGTCGATTACCCCTTAGCCTACAACATAATACTTGGGAGGCCGGCACTGAATCGGCTAAGGGCGGTCACCTCGACTTATCATCTACTGATGCATTTCCCAACTTAGGAGGGAGTTGGGGAGACTAAGTGGCAACTAGGGAGTGCTATATGGCCTCGTTCAAGGGGGAGTTGGCCCCGAAGGAAAGCATGTTAATTGATAGCCTAGAGGTTCGAGATGAGAGGGCCTGAGTAGTAGCAAAACCTGAAAGAGAACTAGAAGACATCACCCTCGATCTCAACACACCTGATGGAGTCACCCGAGTAAGATCAAACCTATCGGGAGAATTCAAAGCTCAGCTATGATACTTTCTTATAAAAAATTGGGACGTGTTCACTTGGATGCATGAAGATATGTTGGGAATAGATCCTTGTATGGTTATACACAGGTTGAATGTGGACTCGGCCTTGAGGCCCGTCAAGCAGAAGAAGAGAAATATTGCTTCAGAGCGAAACCAGGCGATCACATAAGAGGTAGATAAATTATTGACGGTTGGCTTTGTGAGGGAAATCCACTACCTCAAATGGTTGGCGAACGTGGTTATGGTGAGAAAATCGAATGGGAAATGATGTACGTGTATTGACTTCACCGACCTCAACAAAGCCTGCTCGAAGGATAGCTCCCAAATCTCGAGGATCGATACGTTGCTAAACTCCACGGCTAGCTACCAAACCCTTAGCTTTATGGATGTTTTCTTGGGGTACAACCAAATAAAGATGTACGAGTTCGATAAGGAGAAAACTGCCTTTATCACCGATCGAGGACTCTACTATTACCGGGTCATACCCTTCGGGCTAAAGAATGCAAGGGCGACTTACTAGACTCATCAACAAAATGTTTAAAGACCAGATTGGAAGGAACGTTGAAGTGTATGTAGACGACATGCTGGTAAAGAACCTTTAAACTAAACAACACCTCTAAGATTTGAGCGAGACATTCTAGACCTTGATGAAACACAAGATGAAGTTTAACCCTAGCAATTGTGCCTTCAGGGTGTCGGTCGGGAAGTTCCTTAGATTTATGGTGTCACAACGGGGGATAGAGGCTAATCTCGAGATGGTAAATGCTATACTCAACATGCAAGCTCCCAAAAACACAAGGGAGGTACAACACCTAGCCGAAAGGGTTGCCACGTTAAGCAGATTCATCTCCCAGACCATAGATAAGTGTTGTCCATTTTTCTTCCTGTTAAAGAAAGCTTTCTCCTAGGATGATGAATGCGATAGGGCCTTCCAAGAACTTAAGGACCACCTCGGATACCTACCACTGATTAATCAACCAAAGCAAGGAGAGGCGTTCTATCTATACCTATCAGTGTCAAAGACAACAGTGAGCTCAGTACTAATAAGAGAAGAAGCCAGGGTACAAGCACTAGTATACTACACCAACAAAGCCTTCAGGGGGTAGAGGAAAAGTACCCGAGAGTAGAGAAAATGGCTTTCACATTGGTCGTGATGACCCGATGGCTAAGGCCCTATTTTTAGGCTCACACCATCCGGGTGCTAACAGACCAACAACTCTGAACCATATTGCATAGGCTCGAGACCTCAGGGAGATTAGTTAAGTGGTTGGTAGAGTTAAGCGAGTTCGATATCAAGTACCATCCCCGTGGAGCCATTAAGGGCCAACTTGTTGTAGATTTCATCATCGAGTACACTTATGCGCTGAGCGCAGAAGCTGAAATGGATAAAGAGCAGCGAGAAGAAGAAGAAGTCTACCAGGCATGATGGATTGTGTACGTGGATGGTTCCTCCACCAATAGCGTAACCGGGGTAGGAGTTGTCCTGATTACGCCATAAAAAAGTTAGCTCGAGTACGCCATAAGGTTCGGGTTTAAGGCAACCAACAACGAGATTGAGTACGAGTCAATGATCACAGGGTTGTATCTCACCCACACACTCGGATCCAAAAATGTAAAGGTCAATAGCGACTCCTAGCTTATGGTCGGACAAATTCAAGGGGAGTATGGAGCGAAGGATGGCTAGATGAAATAGTACCTTACCATGGTTGAGAAAGAGAAGTCCCAATTTAAACATTTCAGATACAACGGGTCCACGAGGGGATAACGAAGAAGCCGATAGGTTGGTCAGCCTTGAGTCATCCGCTAAGGAAGACCTAGGTCCCGGGATCCTCGTGGAGCACCTACCCGAGCCAAGTATCAAAGTGGAGGGCCACAGAGAAGTTTACATGGCAAGTCCTGACCCAGAATAGGCTAGTCAAATCATAAAATATTTGAAGAACGACAAGTTTCCCGAGGACAAGGAGGAGGCGAGAAAAGTAAAAATGCGGGCCAGTCAATATCTATTTCTTGGTGACACTCTCTATAAGAGAAGCTTCACTCTCCCTCTACTCAGATGCCTGTCCGTGGAAGAAGCTGACTAGGTTCTCCAAGAAATACACGAGAGAATATGCGGGATCCATGCGGGGGGTAGGTGGATGGCCCATAAAGCAATCAAGGCCGAATACTATTAGCCTTTCATGTAAAAAGATGCTACTATCCTCACTCAAAGGTGTGACAAGTGTCAGAGGTTTGTCAACATCCCCAAGAAGCCTGTAGAAGAATTGGTCCCAATGGCGGGTCCCTGGCCCTTTGCATAATGGGGGATCGACATAGTTGGGCCGCTCCCCACAGGGAAAGGACAAGTGAAGTTCTTAGTGGTGGCCATCGATTACTTCACCAAGTGGGTGGACACTAAACCCTTGGCAAAGATCATCGAGAAGAACATTCGAGACTTCACTTAGAGGTTCATTGTGTGCCGGTTTGGCATCCCTTGAGTCATTATTACTGACAACAGTAAATAGTTTGACAACTCCTAATACTGAGAATTATGTGCAAAGCTTGGCATCAAGAATCACTTCTCTTCCCTTGCTCACCCCCAAGCCAATGGCCAAGTGGAAGTTAAAAATAGAACCCTCCTAGGCATAATCAAGAAGAAGCTCAATAACTCAAAAGGTCTTTGGCCCGAGGAACTGTCGAGTGTCTTGTGGGCATACCGCACCACAGTAAGAAACCCCACGGGGGAAACGCCCTTCTCATTGGCTTTCGAGGCCGAGGCAATAATACCGGCGGAGATTGGGATGATTACACACAAAACGACAAATTTGACTCAGGGAAGAATGAGGAAGCCCTCAAGAACAATCTCGACCTATTAGAAGAGAAGAGAGATGAAACCGTGCTTTGAGTAGCCGCTTACAAGCAAAAAATGGCCAAGTATTATAATTCCCTGGTCAAGGCAAGGAGATTTGTCATCGGGGATTTGGTACTCAGGAAAGTGACCTTAGCAATGCAAGACTTGATAGAGGGAAAGCGAAAACTAAAACTAAACTGGGAAGGGCCTTACTGAGTGACACAATGTAAAAGGCCCAGGACTTACCATCTTTAAACAATGTAAGGGGAACCCCTATCATGACCATGAAATGTAGAACATCTAAGAAAGTACTATTAATAAAATCAACATTTCGATTTTAACTAATGACATGCTCTAAGCTATATAGGGTCGACAATGTTTCAGGTTGTCACGCTCGGGCTACAAGACTAGCCCTGGGTTACAAGATTAACCCTCAGGTCACAAGAATGATCCTAGGATAAGACTGACCCATCATTCCATGTCAAATTACAAGATTAGCTCCGAGTTACAAAACTAACCCTCAAGTCACAAGATTGACCATGAGCCACAAGATTGACATGTCCTTCCAGCTTAGGCTAAAAGACTAACCCTCCAGTTACAAGATTAACCCTCTAGTCATGAGGATGCCCCAAGTGTCAAAGTCAAGCGAGGTCCCAACCAAGGAAATGCAAGGCAAAGGAGAATGTCATAAGCTAATAGAAAGAACACGAATTATGTTGGAGTAAATGCATCATAACCTAAACCACCTCTCCTTTACTAAGTACACCTACACCCCTTCATGTACGACTAAAGCCTAGACAGATATATAAAGATACCTGATGGCACTAACAACGAAAGGCTCAAACCCAAAAGAGTGTCACCGAGAACCCTTACTTACCAAAAATTGCGAGAGACCCAATAAGTCCTCATGTTATCACCAAGGTGATCCCACACTTAGAAAATTCTTGGTTAAACTACCTATACCCATCATTGAAGCATTGACCCCGAGGGGTCCCTATACTTAGAAAATTATGCATCATCCTCCCCGACTCGAGGAAAGGGCTTAACCCTCGAAGGGGTGCTATCGGGGACCTTCTTTTGTTTTTTTAAATACAGGGAGGAGTTTAAAAGACAATGGGTTAGTTGGTTAAGGAGGCTTGGCCCCTGACATACATCTACGCTTAGAAAATTTTGGTTGATCTTAACTAAATACTTACCCTTACTCGTCTCTAAGACACCAACCTTGAGGGTTCCCGACACTTAGAAAAACTTGACGCTGCTCACTCTTACTTGGGAGAAAAGTTAATTACATTGAGACACACTCATACTTAGGAAAATTTCTTTTTTAACACTTTAAATGCTGCATATCATGGTCAACCCAGATACACATAAAAGGTACAAGAGGGAATCGCCATGACATGCACCAACACTTAGAAGAGAAAAGAGAGATTGAGAACTGTAAACTAGAAACGATGTACATAGACGGGGGCAAAAGAAGATTTCATTTATATATAGAAGTTTTATAAGAGTCCAAAAAAATGGAAAAAGAGAAGAGTATACAATTATTCTTGGGGGTTTCTATCCCCCATGGCCACCTTTCCCGGGATAACTTTCTCTCGGCTAACCTTCCTAGGTGTAGCCATCGCCAGCTCTTTGACCGCCCCCTCGGTCACTGCACCTTGTCCTCCAACAACCCCTTTGTCAGCCACCATATCTCCCTGGTTGACCTCTTCTTCTTTCTCATCCTCGGCCTTGGCCCATTGGGCTTAATGGACGAGAAGTCCAAGTCGGGATACAACTCGGCCACTATGTCTCAGAACTCCTTAAACCCTTCCCAAAAGTAATTGGCCTTGACAATGCCAAAAGCATTCGAGGCCAAGTACTGGGCCTCAGCTGCCCTGAGGGCCTCCTCCATCATCTCCTACTTTTCTCTCTCTCTTCACCTCAGCCTCGAGGTGCGCCTGATCCAAGGCATCTACTACGGATTTTTTCACTGAGCTCTCGATGGTTGCATTGAGATCATTTTTAGCCCGAATGCAGCGGTTCCTCTTATGCCCTAAATCCTCCCTGACCCGATGGACATCCCTCTCAGAGTCTCGTAAGAAAGCATTTAAGCCCTCGATGTAGGACTCCTATTCTGTGGCCTTGGTGGCCATGCTGCTGCGAGAGTCCTCAAATCACTTCAATTTCTTCTTGAGGCCACCGATTATGGCCTTTGCCTCCTCCTTGAGGGCCTTGTTCTTATTCCTTGCTTGGGCAAGGCGGTTCAGATGATTGGCCTTGACCTTCTCGCATAATTTATATTTTTTTATGGAGGCAGTCATCAGGGCCACGGTTTACAAAAAACAAAACCAAGTCAGTAAAAAAAGAGGGAGGAGGGCACGGGGTGATGGAATGTGTTACCTTAGCCATGTAGTGCATCATGTCCTTAGGCAGGGTGGCTAAGGAGAGGTTCTTCTGGAGGTACTAGAGATCTTTCAGGGGAACACCCCCTAATAGGTAGTCCCCCCAGGACTTAGCCTCAGCAACCAAGAGCCAGGTCCCAGTGGAGACTCTTTTGTTGGTGACACAAGGGTGGAAGAAGTCACCCCCCAAGTGGAGGTGGTCATAGTCACGAGTGCCAGGGTGGAGGCCTTAGGGGCGACAATAGGAGGCTTGGTGGTAGGAGATTCAGTGCCAGTCGCAGGAGTAGTAGTCTGAGTGATCACTGCTTAGACCTTAACTATAGGAGTTAGAGAAGAACCCCCTATGTCCCCCTCCAAGTCAACGACTGGGATAGTGTTAAATGGAGTTGGGGGAGGTGCTGAAACTGCCTTGAGGGCCTGGGACCTAGAAGGCCCCCTGGAAACGATGTGATGTTTCCTCTTATTTGAGGTCATAGTTGCCTCTGCTTAGGCAGTTGCTGGTTGACCAACCTTTTTGGCCCCCGGGGCCTTATCTTTGATCTCCTTGGCCCAGGAAAGATACTTTCTATCTGTCTTCATCGCTACATAAGAAACGAACTCAGGGTTAGAAATTAACGAGATGAAAAGGAATAATCAAGGAGAAGAGAAGAAAAAAAGACAAATGAAATAAAGATGGGTGAGTTACCCGGGTTTGGACCGAACCCACACTGATAGAGTCAGTAGGGTGTAACGAGGTCCGGGTAGGGGTGGGAAGGGTAATTTATTACCTCCCAAATATGAGCCTCCTCCTTATCGGATAGCTCGTCTACTTCATTAGCTAAAAAAATTGATAAAAATGGAACCAAAAAAAGGAAAATACATGTAAAAGACAATGATAGATCGACATCATACCTATCAGGCTGATGACTGATGCCCATCCTCAGTTGAACTTCACTTCAGGGTCCTCACCTGGGGGACATTCCCAGCCCTCACCCAAGACAAAGAAATACCAGGTCCTTCATCCGCTATTTGAGCTTGGGAGCGCCGTAACCAAAATAAGCGTCGTGTCCCAGCTAGCAAAATAAAACCACCCCAGTTCTTACTCCTTAGGGCAATAACATTGAAAAAACTTGTTGATGGTGAGGTAATGCTCCCCTTTAAAGTCAGCTCCCATAGGACTATGCACCCTATGGCTATTCGCCAGGCGTTGGGCATTAACTGCCTGGGTGTCAACCCAAGGTAGAATAGCAGTTCCTTGAGAAACCAATGAACCAAAAACCTGAGGCCCGCCATGAGGGCCTGCTCTTATAGTGCTACGTTGCCGGTAGGGGCTTCAAAAGCTTGAGCATCCTCGAGTACTGTAAAAACTATTCCCTCGGGAATGAGGTATGTAGAATAATACCAAATGAGGGTCTTCACCCCAAACTTAGAACCGTATTGGGCGGCTTTAAAGTCCTCTTTGGGAGTAATTTCCCCGGCTGCCCCTTGGGCATTAGTTGGAGTCGGCTTAGTAGCCTGCTTTGGGGGATTTTGTCGGACCTCAGATAAGTCATCGGCCCCATAGACCATTCAATCGACAGTATCCCTGAACACCGTCTATATAACACTAGAAGAGTTAAAAAAATAAGGGAAAAGAAAAGACAAAACAAAAAACTAAGGCAAATATGCCGAGAGAGGGGGAAACTAAGGAACACCAACAACAAAAAATAGAGGAAAAATGAATGACAGGACTTAGTGAAACAAAATGGAGGTTATAAAAAACTAGAGGACAAGCTACGACATAAAAGAAATACCTAAGGAAGGGGCAAACTCAAATAGGAGGCCAGAATCATCGAAAGACGATCGCCAAAAGGGAAGGAGCTGCCGGGAGTGAATGAAAAGGATGCTGGAGATACGCTATCAACGTCGGAAGAAGAGATGATGGCCTGCTGAGATGAGGACTGATAGCTAAAAATCACTCAAGGTAGATGTAGAGGATGCATGAGACGATAAGTGAAGATAAAAGAAAGATGGAAGTGTGTAGAAGGGAGAATATATATAGCATACCCTGAGGATTCTCGACACTACACATGTCGCGTATCCAAGGGTTAACGAAATAAAATAGGGAAACGAGGCGATGCATGAATCCTGAATGATTAAAGATGTTTAAATGTAGTTGTTAGATGATCTAGAGATCCAAGATGACATGACCTATATCCTACTCTAGCACATCCTCTCGATTTCTAAAATCCATTAAATGTGAGGCTATCATTAGCGCTCATCCCCAATCGGTACCACCTCAATAGTCAAAATGACAAGCTGCCTATTCTGAAATAATAAGTAACAAAAACAAACAGTTCATATTCTGGGCCATGCATACTTGGACCCAGGAATAGGGGGCAACTGATGGGGAAAATCATATTGAGGGCCCCACGATTTGACCCCGATAAACTAGCATAACCCTGACCCTATATGGAATGACCCAAAGTGCTCCAAAGATGCTCGGCCCGGGGCCTTTTGACCCATCACATACCAAAGCCCTCAATGAGAAGGTAAGAGCGTCCCTTGGTACTTGGCTGAAAATATCCCATGAATAGCCTCAATAGGCCCTCGATGAGAAGGTATGAGCGTCCCTTGATACCCAGCTCTAAATATCCCATGAGTAGCCTCGACAGCCATTCGAAGCACCCGAGACCTAAAGACTACTTGAGACCCCGGGGTCAGAGATTCCCCAACCTGCTAAGGTGTAATCACCCTGATAGCCCATCTTAAAGATAAGCATGATTCAGAGACCGTTATGCTAATAACATATTCTCTGCAGCAGACCTACCAATTATGAGAAAGAGACAGGGATGACAGGAGGAGACGTACCCAAGAACGTGGATGAAAGTGACATGTGAGAACGTGGGGGAAAGCGACATGTAAGAACGTGAGAGGAAAACGACATACGGGATCCGCTCCTACTCGAGCCTATAAATACATGCACCAATTCATCTTCCAGGTATGAAAAATCTTAAATCCTAAAGAGAAAGAAGGAGAATTTTGCTACTAGAGTCCCCCTGTTTACTGACTCGACCGTCGGAGAGCTAGAAGTTGGCACCCTGTAGGTGCCCTGCTTTCAGACCTTCTGTGTGCGTAGGACCAGTCTCGTCAAATACTTGGGACGACCACAGAACCATCTGATTGGCGTAAAGGAGATGACGGAATCGATATGCCATCAAAAGAGAATGAGGAAATCTTAGCTAACACATGTTCAAAGTGGAATAGATCTAGCAATTCACATATAGAATCCAAAAAATTCATGAAATCAAGGGTTCTACTAAAGCATAATGGAAGAGATTACTCTATGGAATATGTAGAATCTCCAAACTCACAAAACTCTAACAAGAAACAATGAAAAATTGTAATCTCACCTAAAATGGTAACAAAAAAAATAAAGGAAAGTACAGAAAAATCAAGGGAGTATAACAATCAATATGAGAACTCATTAATCCTCCATGGATTTAATGTTTAGGCGAAGAAACCACACCAAACCTTAAAAACAAAGCATTTAAATAAAGGGAAAACTATTATCTCAACCAAAGTGAAGGTTATGAATGAATAAAATAACAAGAAAGCAAAGGAGTAGCACACCATGTATGAAATCTCACCAAAACTTAGTCTATTTCCTTGGTTAAGCTCCAAACTCTTCAACCACTTCCTTTCATTTGATTTTATTCTCTTTAAAATGATGTAAGACCAGTGTTAACTATATAGTACATTGAAATATAGGAAGAAAATGAGCTAACCTTGAAGATTTTCAGAGTTGGGAGTGAAACTTACCCAATTTGAGAAGGATCTCCCTTTCTTGGCTCAAGAACTCTACTAATCTCTCTAATCATTTATCTCTTTGTTCTAATGAGAAAAAATGATCTAAATAAAGTGTAAATAGTGTTTTTAGTTATCCTAGATGAGATCCCACATATGTGGGGGTCCAATGAGTGAAAGCCACGTCCAAACAAAGACAAAATTGCATTCTTAGCCCAGTTGGAGAGCTCCAAACCTCAATAGAGAGATTTAGGGGATGTTAGAGCACTCTTAACTCAATTAGAGTGCTCCAAGAGTAGTTTTACATAATTTTTTGTAGTCTAGAGAAATATTAGAGTGCTCTAAATCATGGCAGAGCACTCTAACCATGGTGGAGAGCTCTCAACTAAGTGGAACGCTCTAACATTTTCAGCATAGACAGTTTGTGGAAATTTGACCATAACTTTGCACACACAACTCAAAATCACTCACCGTTTGTTTTGTTGGAAAGTAAAATTCAAGAGATTTTTAAAGGTATATAGTTTGAACTCTAATTAGTTCAGGATTGGTATAGGTGGACCTATGAATTTACCCTAACTTCTAAAAAACTCATAATCGCACATTGTTTGATGCATTGGAAAGTAGACTTGTAGATATTTTCAACAATATATGGCTTATACCCTAAATCACTCAGTATTTATATAGGTTTACCCATGAAGTTATCCTAACACACTCAGGGTAGCTTTCGAACTTAACAAGTTTGCGGTCTAATTTGGGTTTTGCACTTCTAACTTGGACCAAAAGGTCCGGCCCTAACCCACTCTATAGTCTGTATAACATGTCAAAGGAAAATTTTACCCTTATGGTATGAAATTACAATTTTACCCCAAGTGAAACACGGGGTGTTATAGTGAAGATGTAGCAATGAAAGTGGCTGAGGGGATGATACTTCCTTGAGACAGGGGGTGTTTGGAGGTGATGACAGACGAAGAGGTCATTGTCCATGCTCTTGCACTCAATGTGAGGGTAAACTTCATCTTTTCTATACTTTTTGTTTCCTTTACCTATATTTTTTTAACTGTAAGTGGCTTCTCAGGCTTCCAATGCTGTTATTGAGTTGGATCGGTGATTCTATCTTCATAACACTAGCAATAATCGGGTGCATGGAGAGAATGTGAGCCTCTAGAGATTGCTAGAGGAGGATTGGCGGGTTTCTCAGGGCATCTGTATTAAGCTTTGCACCTTCACCAGCACCTCCATGAAATTTATCAACACTCTTGAGAGGGAGAGGGAGGAGTTGAGAGATGAGGTTTCCCAACTATGGAGAAGGCAAAGAACGAGGGGCAAGATGGAGCTATGGATGGTCTGCCAGACACTGGTGCTTGAAGATTTTCTTATTTGTCTATGAAGATCCTCTTTTTACCTCTTCTGATCTTCTTCCCATTCCATTCCATTTTCTTTTTATTTCTTTTGTTCTTTGACTAGCTTCAAGGAAAGTGTCTTTATCTCTCCCCCTTTTTTTTTTAATGTGGAAGTAATCTCTGTTTCTTTTCTTTTTGTTCATCTTCTGCGACAATAAATCTTTCTCGGGTGATTTTCTACATGTAAATGGTTCCTCTGATGGTATAGTTGATGACAAATGTATAGTTCTGAAGAGTGAATAGTTCTCTTTCTTATATCTGTTGTATGACTTGTAATCTTTTGCTTCTTTGAATGGAAGACTTGAGATTTTTCATCTAAGCATGTGGTGGTTAACTGTTTGCTTTGTAAGCGAAAATTCTTCATGTTGTGATGGGTGTGGACCCAACTGGGTGTACTTTGTAGGTGGTACTTTTGATTTCCACATGGACGAATGCATATTTGTTGTAGAGTTTTGATGCCTGGTAAATAGGGTTTATGTGGACCCATTCAATGAGGATGATACTATACCCTTTGAAGGGTTCTTGTGCCTAGGAGGCAGTGCTTGAAGTTCTTTGAAGCTGATTTTGGTGCCTAGCAAGTAGGGCTTCTCTCTCTCTCTCTTTTTTTGCTCCACTTTACAAACCCAATTTTGTGTCTAGCTGGTAGGGCTTACCTTGCTCCACTTGACGAAGCTAATTTTGTGTGCCTAGCTGGTAGGGCTTACCTTGCTACACTTAACAAAGCCAATTTTTTGTGCCTAGCTAGTAGGGCTTGTTTTGCTACACTTAATGAAACTAATTGTTGTGCCTAACTAGTAGGGCTTGTTTTAATCCACTTAAAGAAGCTATTTCCTAACTTGGGAGGGTAGCTTCCAAAATTAGGGGTTCCTAGGTGCTTGATTCTAGGATTTTTACTCTAACCAGACTAGATCCAGTTTTTCCTGACTTGGAAGAGCTATTTCGCTGCTTCCATAGTTAAGAGTACCTAATTGTTCAATTCTAGGACTTTTGCTCCAACCAAACTAGAGCTTATTTTTTCTGACCTGTAAGGCCTATTTTGTTGCTTCCATGGTAAAGAGTGCCTAGTTGTTTGATTCTAGGACTTTTTCTTCAACCAGATTAGAGCCTGTTTCCCAACCTTAAGTTGGTTTTGGGGCCTCATTCTAAAAAATATAAAATAAAATGATAAAGGAAAGGAATAGTACTTTAGTGATGATATTTTCATAAATGAGTTGCATTCCAGGGTCTGGGGAGCTGTCTTTTGTCCAATGTTTGGAGTTTAGATGCTCCTAGATCTCCTTTTTCTTGGATTAGATAGGCTCCTTCCCAATTTAAGCATATCTTGCTTTGGCTCGACTCCTTAGTGTTATCGAAGACTTTTCTAAGGACTAGTTTTCCTTGAAATTCCTTCTTTCTGACCTTTTTATTATTGTACATTCTGAGCTTTTGATGGTAAGTTGCAATCTTGACTTGAGCTTTTTCCCTCTTTTCTTCCATTAAGTCCAAGCACTGGACCAACTGATGCTCATCACTTGGAGTATTTGCAATTATAGTCCATAGTGTAGGTTCTTGTAGTTTAGTTGGTATGATGGCTTCCATGCCATATGCCAAGGAAAAAGGTGTCTCTCCTATAGGTTGTCTTTTGGTAGTACGGTAGGCCAAAAATACTCCCGGTAGCTCTTTAGCTCATCTACCTTTAACTGCATTCAAGCATTTTTTAAGGTATTCTAATAATTTCTTGTTGGACGCCTATGCTTGGCCGTTTGCTTGAGGATATCTAGGTGTAGAGTAACGATTGGCTATATTGTACTCTTCACAAAAATTCTGAATTGCCTGCCATTAAACGGTTGTTCATTGTCAGTAATCAATGCACTTGGGATTCTAAATTTGCATATTATGTGCTTCTAGACAAAGTTCTTAAGCTTTATCTCCCTTATTTTGACATAGGCTTCTACTTCTATTTTTTTGGTGAAGTAGTCAATGGCCACCAAGAGGTATCGTTTATGACCTTTGACACTTGTCACACTTTCTGACAAACTGTTATGTGCTTTTTTTCTTATAGGCCCAGTACTATCCTTGGGTCATGGCTTTATGGGCTAGGGACCTTCCCCTAGCATGGTTTCCACATTTCCCTTTGTGAATCTCAGTGAGTATGAGTTGGGCTTGTTCGGGCCCTAAATATTTTAGATAAGAGCCAATGTAAGACCTTCTATAAAGTTGGTTGTCAATGAGGATGTACCTTACTACCATTTAACATAATTTTCTAGATTCTTTGTCTCCTTTAGGCTGGGCTCCTTGTTGCAAATACTAGATGATGGGGTCCATCCTGGCGGGCTTAGGCTCGATTTGCTTGATTTGGCCCAATTGTTGGATTTGTAATATACTTGGCTCCAAGAGATGTATTACCGGGATATCTTGTGCCTTCTTGGGCTCTAGTGTTGAGGCAAGACTAGCGAGGGCATCAGCATGGCTATTTTTTTTTCTTGTGGAAGCTGTCATAATTTTGTGTGATGGAATCTCTTGAATTCTGCATGAACTGCTTCTGAGTAGAAAGCCATACATGGATCTTTGGTTTCATACTCTCATTCGGTCTGCTTAATCACAAGTTGTGAGGCACTACGTATGATCAAGACTCTTGCTCCAAAGAGATAAGCTAGTTGAAGTCCTACATATATGGCTTCATATTTATTAATTGAGGTCAGGAAGCCTAATGTTATGGATTGATCTAAAATTTCACCTTCTGGGGTGATGAGTACTACACTTGCTCCTACTCCTTTTGGATTATAGGTTCTATCTACAAAGAACTTCCAAGTTGATTCTAAAAGTTTCTCCTTTGCTATGGATTGGTTTAGGGGTTCTAGTGAGAATTCTACTAGAACTTATCCTTTTATGGTTGTCTGAGGTTTGTAACAGATGTTGTACTCCCCAAGCTCTACAACCCACTTTGTAAGTCTCTTGAAAAGTTCCATCTTTAAGAGGATGACCCTCATTAGAAGGTTGGTGATGACTGTGTTGAAATTCTAATATTAATTTCCTAGAATCCTAGAGGGGAGGGGTGAATAAGATTACAATTTTTTCTTTTTAATTATTTAACCTTTCAAGTTAGAGTTCACTTTAGTTTGTCTCCCAAGTGTATGTGTGATGAAATAATAGTGCAATTAATTGGTTTCTTTAAACATGTGAGGTGCTAAAGTAAAATTAAGTAAAGAAAAAACAAACATCAATCACATAATGAGACAAGATTAATAGTGGTTCAGCCAATCCGGGCCTATGTCCACTATCTAAAAGCTCCAAACGAGCTACTTTAATTTTTATTAATAGTATACCCACTATTACAAGAAAATTAATAAACCCAACAATATCTCAACTCAATGAACTTTGGTCACTATCAAACACACTCGGTGGCTTCGGTGAGTGAAAGAAAACCTCCAATGGCTCCGGAAAAAGTGTAATCACATACAAGAATGTATTTCAGTTAGGAAATTTAATTCCCTCAGTATATGCCTCTTAGAAGGCGGATTTGCAACTATAATTTAAAAAATGATTCCTTCACTTAAGAGTGAAAAAGAATTCCAGGAAGATGCCTCTTAAGTAGGCTGATATGCAAGTATAATCTCAGTAAAGATTCCTTCACTTAAGAGTGACATGGAATTGTAGCAAGATGCCTCTCAAAGGCTAATATTAAAGTAATATCTAGTTAATCCAATCTCTGCTTATATAAACAGTAAGTCTTAGAGATTTTCCTTTTAAATGTGTGCTTTAAAGAGAAATAGTCAACATAAATGTGGTTGCCTCTTAGAAGGCCAATATACCAAGTTAAACCATAGTTAATCTAAGCTCCAATCAATTTAAGTTTTAACTCAAGCTTTAGTATTTAATCGAATATAAAGATGGCTTTTGATTTACATTTTTTTGAATCAAGAACTCGAAGCTTTTGGCGGTTTGTAGGTTTGAAACCCTAGTGCAAGACCTTTGTTGATTTGATGTACCAATCAAACACAAGAGATCATGGGTAAACTTGCCCAATCACCAAAATTAAGAGAACCCTTTCTTTTTTAACAACTACAAACCCTACCTTGTTCTTCAATGAGATTTTCTAATAACAAGAGCGTAAATCCAAAAATAAATACTAAGCATTTTAATGATTCAAGGGATTGATCACTATTTACAGAGTTTTACAAACGCTAGTCGAGTGAATATGCAACATTCATGATATCCCTAAAAAATGGAAAGATTTCGTGCATTAAATCATTCAGAATTTCAAATTTCCTAACCTGGGATTGATTCTAAAAGTCCTAGGATTGATCTTGGGTGCTTCTCTGAGAAAATCTAGAGATTTTTCATCTCAGGATTAATCTTGGTTTTTCTAGGATAGATCCTAGATTTTAGGGATCGATCCTAGAAGTTTCTAGGATTGGCCTTGGATCTCCAAAATGCATATTCTTGGTTTTTAAACCTATGTTTTTACTCTTGAAAGCTTTAGGATCATTCCCAACTTCTTGGGACTTGCCAAGTGACCTTTGCATCCCTCTCATTAGTCCATTATATTGATTTTACATGTATTGCTTAATTTAGATTAAGTATGAGTAAGTCTACCTTTCCAAGTCCATGGGTGGTCTTCTAGACTCACCTAAGCTGGGTTTGGTCAGACACACTCACACAACACTCTTACTTTTGATGTTTTAATTTTATATAGTAGTGTGGCTCTGAAGGAAGAGTTGTTGAAGTTTGTGTTGTAGGCTTGAGACTTTTCTTGATAAGCATGATGTTCTAGTCTTCTTGCAAGTATGTCCATCTTTAGTCTTCAATGTAGTTTCTCAAGACTTTGAATTGAACTCACAAACTTACAATGATATAACATTACAACCTACTACAAGCTCAACTACTTACAACCCATTTTGTGCATGGAATTGAAAATATACTCAACATGTTCTAGTGTGTACTTAGAAATATGGACGCAACTTACATGATGCACTTACCAAGGCTAATGCATCTTTTTCCACACGTCTGTAGTGCATTTCTACATCAAGGAAGATCTTTCTCATTTAGTAGATGGGTTTCTAGCCTTCATCTTCACTTATCAAGACTACACTAACGACCATCGGAGAGATGGAGATGTACAATAGAAGATTTTCCCCTGGTTGGGGTGTTGAAAGCAATGGTGGGTTATTGAGGTATTGCTTCAGTTATTGGAAAGCAACTTCACAGTCTTTATTTTGTTCAATTTTTTTATTTGCCTTCAAGAGCTAGAAGAAGGGCTTATACCTATTGCTAGACTTTGAGATAAATCTATTTAGAGCTATGATTCTTTTAGTGAGTCTTTAGACCTCTTTCACATTAATGGAGGATAACATTTCTACCAATGCTTTGATTTGATATGGGTTAGCTTCTATCCCTCTTTGTGTGATTATATATCCTAAGAACTTGCCTGAGGATACTCCAAAGGTGCATTTTGAGGGATTAAGCTTCATTTGATACTTCCTGAGTAGTCAGAATGCTTCAATTAGGTGAGTGAAGTGATCACCTCTTCTTCGGTTTGTGACTAGCATATCATCCATATAGACCTCCATATTCTCGCATAAGTGGTCCTTAAAAATCTTGTTGACAAGCCATTGATAGGTGACTCCTGCATTCTTTAGACCAAATGACATGACTCGATAGTAGTAGAGACCTTGCTCGGTGATGAAGGAAGTATTCTCTTAATTCGATGGGTGCATAGGGATCTAGTTGTTTCCAGAATATGCAACCATGGATTATAAGACTTCATATCAGCAATGGCATCAACTAGTTAGTCTATCTTCGGGAGTGGAAAATTGTCCTTGGGATATGCTTTATTAAGATCGGTGTAGTCCATGCAAACTCTCTATTTCCTATTCTTTTTTGAAACAACTACTACTTTAGCTAACCATTCTAGGTATTGCACCTCATGAATGGATCCAACATGTAGGAGTTTTTCAACTTCTTCTTTGATGATGAGATTTCATCCTGAGGTGAATCTCCTTTGGTTTTTCTTAAGTGGTCGGTAGGATGGATCAACGTTCAACTCATGGGTCATGACCTCTGGGCTTCTATAAGGATGCTTGATGGTGTGAATTCAAATACATCTCTACTTTCTTTGAGAAAGTGAGATAGTTGTTGTTTGTAGCCTTTATGTTGTTGAGCCTCAATTTGAGTGACATGATTAGGTTCTTTTGGCTCAAGCTTTATTTCTTTCAATTCTTCAATCATGGTGGTATGACTATGTGTGTCTTAGGGCCTATGTAGTGATTGCTATTGGCCTAATGGATCTAGTTGTTGTTGGTCAACCTTCATTGCTAGAGTGCAGCACTTTCTGATTAGGGATTTGTCTCATTGTATGTCCATTAATCCTTTTGGTTTTGGAAACTGAAGGCATTAGTGATAAATTCAGGGAACCACATTCATCTTGTGGATCCATCCTCTACCTAATATAGCATTATATGGGAAAGATGCTTTGAACACCAAGATGTTTACCATAAAGTGTTACCGGTCCAAGGGACACATGTAATTTTATTTTCCCCAAGGCTGGTGTGGGCTAGCCATTGAACCTAACCAAGGAAGTAGAATAAGGTTTAAGATCAGACTTTTTTAGATTCATCTAATGAAAAGCAGGGAAGAGAAGTATATCTGTAGAGCTGCTAGTATCTACCATGGTCCTTTGACCTCTAAGTTAGATATCTTTGGAGAGATTAATAAAGCATCATTATGCAGATAATGCAATCCTTCTAGATCTTGATCTGAAAAGGTGATCAACCCGAGTTATGGCTTTAGAGGAGGCTTAGTTGTAATTTTGGCCAACTAAGATATATGAAAAATTGGCATACCTAGGCTACTTTTCGATGGTGACTTCTCAAAGCTGATTGGGTGCCTTCCTCAATATGAGGTCCTCCATGAATAGTATAAAGGATAGGGTATGCCATTTGCTATTGTTGAGTGTTGGCCACATGTATAGAGCGGGTCCTTTCTTCTTAAGGGAATTTATTTGCTTGTTGATTCCTGTAGGGTATGTAAGCCTCTAGGTCCCCTCATTTGATGAGATCCTCGATTTGTAATCGGAGGATTTGGTATTCATCCATTTTGTGAGCTTTGTATTTTTGATACACATAATGCTTGGATTGATCCCTTGTGCTCGGGTCACCCTTTAAAGGCTCCGGCCATTTGAGATATGGCTCGTGTTTGATTTGCTGCAGGATGACTTGTATGGGTGAACTCTTGAATAGATTTATCCTCCAATTTTCTCTTCTTGTTGGGGTTTCTTTTATGTTGATCTTTGGTAGGAATGACTAGCCTGGATTGAAGATCTGATGGTGTATCAATCATCATTGTCCCTTAAGGTGGTGCCTCATCTTCTAACTTCATATACTTCTCATCTCTAGCTTGGAGGCTAGCCATGTCTTCTACATGGGTTTTGGTCAATGATTGATGTAGTCTGCTTGAGTGCGGAAGTCCTTTTTTAAACGCTATTGCAAAATTTTTCTCGTCGTAGCCTACGATGTGGAGTAACTCTGATCGGAACCTTTGTGTATATGCCCTTAACGATTCCTTGGTTCCCTTCTTCATGTTGAAGAGGGTGTCCACATCCTTCCCTTGGGGTCAATCATGGAAGAAGTTGTTGATGAAAGTAATACATAGCTGGTGGTAGTTGTGGATGCTTGGGGTTGGTAGTTTATGGAACCATCCCAAGGCTATTCCTTACAAGCTTGAGGTGAAGACTCTACACATTAAACTATCGTTGTGTTGCTCCGGGGCCATTACTTGTTGGTAGTGGTGCAACTGCACTACACTATGAGATCGATAGATCCATCATAGCTATTAAATATCATCATGGTGAATTGCCGAGGTATTGGTTGGTCTAGGATGTTTGGTCTAAAATGAGACTTGTTTAAATTCTTTACTACATTTTGGGTTATTAGTTTGGCAGTTTGGTTTTGAGGAGCCTTGTTCCTTAAATTGAGCTCCTCTAGACGCTTGTCGACAATGCTTTTAATGTCCTCTTTAGAGACCTTCTTTCACTTCTTGATCTGCTTAGGGGGAGGAGAAACTCCTCTTTCACGGTGTTATTTGTTACTATTGGTGCGTGAGTGAGAAGTGTGTTAATGCTAGTCATGGCCTTTTTTAGGGAGTCACACCTTCAAACGTTCATTTCCAGTGTTAAACTTTTTAGCTCTTGCCGGAATTCTTCCCTTTGCTCCCGGAATTGGTCTTGGATGGTTTTGATTTGTGCCAGAATAACTACAACTTGTGCGGGAACATTTGTCTATTGAGGTTGTTGTTTTGGATCAACTTGGTTACTAGCTCGAGTATTCTATTGGGGTGGTTGTTCTGCATCAACCTAGTCACTGGCTTGAGTAACCCTTCTTCAAGGCGCCATTGATGATGAGAACCGAATGGAGATTGCTTCTTAACTTCAAACATTCCCACAGATGGTGTCAAACTGTGGATGGTAAAATTTCACCTCATTGTCAATTTGGGTTGATCCTCTTGTTTTTCTATTCTAGTTCAATTTGGGTTGGTTTCTATATATTGTTAAGCTTCCATAGGGATGCTCCTTACATCGGTGTGGTACTTGCTAAATGACCTCTGATAATCAAGTTAGTAGGGTTTTTATTTATTGGAGTGAGGTTTAGTTGAGTTACCTCGATTTTCTAAGATAGAGACTAAGGGTTCTCATTTATCCACTATGATTGGTGTTTAGATCTTTCTTATAGAGCTTGATGGAGCTTGATCCTTTTCTCTTAGGGATCGAGATCTCAACTTTATCCCTAGAATCATGGGAAGTTGAGATCTTATCAAGTTTGAATTGTTTTAACCACTTTTGGATGAGTTGTTGGAGTTAAACTCGCAGACAGATCTTATGTTGATCATATCTTTGACATGAGGATGGGCCTGTTATGTTGGCTACACTAGAATCGCATAGCTTGATGTGTTTAGTCGCAAATATGCATGCAGCTAACGTGTTGGGATGTCTCAAGTCTGACTTGACCTACATGGGATTTTGGGTTAGCTTTGTTTGGTTTGATCTGGAGCAGACTAATCCGGGGTTAGGCCTGGTTTAAAGTTGATTGTTTAGTGGTTGGACCTAGTCTAGAATTGATACCTAGTGGCGTGCGATTGGTAGGAATTTTTTTGCCCACTACATGAGTGGAAACCAAAATGAAAGGAAATGAAAATTTAAATAAAAGTGATTTCCAACACATCTAAAAAAAGTTGATAAGATTCAATTTTGAATATTATGATAAATTAAAACACAACACTAGAGCAATTTGTCATGTTCTCTCCAGTGATCTGAAAAAAAAAATGCAAAGGAAATTGGATAACTATTACCATTATTTCAATTTAGCAAAATCCCAAAGAATCGATTTAAGTAGTTATAGAGGTAAGAGATTAGATTATTCTCTTTTAAATACACAACATTTGATGAGTAATGAGCCTTGAAGACCAAATGGTTAGGATCTCATATTAAGTAGTGAGATGGTGAAATTGAAGGTGTTAAAAGGGTAAGAGTAGGGGTGGCAATTCGGGTTTCTCACTCGGAGCATCAAGGTTTTTCACTAAGTAGTTGGAATCACCAAGTTTCACACCCTAAAACATCCTTTCTTAGGAGAAACATGAGAAATCATCAATAACATTTGATAATCATTCATTAAGAAAAAAATTACATGGTTTTTCTCTTAAATTGATGCCCTACTCATAATAATGAAGCAAACAACTGAAATCCCCATACTAAACAAAATAAAAAAGACTAATATATCCTTATGTTGGGATGTACCTCTATTAATAGAAAATAGAAGAACAAAAAAATAGCATGTGTAATGTCTACAATAAGTCCACTTGATATGCCATGTGCCATCCCTTGATGGTTGCACTTGTGGGTCTCACATAAGCTACACATGTGGGCCCCACACAAGCTGCACCAAATCAAACCATAAGGAAATAGGAGCGATCCTCCTCATCTACTAGTATATCATGAAGGGTGTGGCATTGATGTCCAAATCACCTTCATCCTTAAATGCCTCACGCTCTAGGGGCACCATTTGCAAAGCATTAAGAACTTGTTTTGTGGGCAATTGGTTACCTTATGCGGTCATCTGCATACTAAATTATCTTAGGGCTCATTGTTGATGATGTTGAGCCTTTCGATGATGAGTCCCTACTTGAATGAAACTTCCACCATCTGTGCGCTTAACCTTGTTACTCTTCGTATGCTTGCCACCACATAGAGTAGTCATTCAAACACTCTACCATACCCTACACCAATGCCATGTCTTCTACATGTTGACGCTATAGTTTTCTTTCACCTAGGGCTTCAAGCCATTGAAAAAATAGAATAATTTATCCTTCTCGAACATGTCTCTAATGTCTAACATTAGTGCTAAGAACTATTTCACATATTCAAGAACTATACTTATGTACTGCAACCAACAAAGGTTTCTTTGAGTAATGTATTTCACATTCTTGGGTAGGAATTGGTTCTTCAACTGCTGTATCAAGTCCTCCCAAGAATCAATGGTGCATTTCTCCTTTTGTATGTTTTTGTACCATGTGCTCCACCATAGCTTGATGTTGCCTGAAAGTTATATAATCACAATCAAGTCTTTTGTCTCTTCTGAATTGGGACTCAAATAAGATATTTTTGAGATCTTTGTCATCTTGAGCACCACCATAGGCTCGTGGCTTAAGCATGCATGATATCACAATATTCTAATATCCAATGATCCTAGAGGGGGTGAATAGGATTTAACAAATTCTTTAAAGTTATTTAACTATTAAGTCCAATTTTAAGTTACTTTGATTTACTTGGAATTTATCTTAACTATGTAGCGAAATACTCAATAGAATTATTTCAAGTAAATCAATTAGTTACATAAAGATAAATCATTCATACAAGTAGCAACTACAATCCTCACTATGAATCTATCATGGACCATGAGGCTCTGTCAAACACTATAGTGAACTACAGCAGAGCGAGAGCATGGCTAATAGATTCCCTAAAGGATTTTAACTTAAGTAAGTTAATTGACTTATTAAATCACAAGAGCAAGAACACAAAGAATAGAAAAACAAAGCAAGCAATCACAAAGAACACAATATTTATAATGGTTTGGCACTTCGGGCCTATATCAACTCTTAAAGGCTCTTCCCCCGAGTCGGTTAATTTTATTAATAGTTAGCCTAAACTATTACATAGAAATCAACAAACTGTAGTTCACTTACAAGTTTAGCGAGAATCCACTTGCCTTGTAAGTATGCATCCAATGACTCCGGTGAATGTGCTATGTCAAGTGGCTCTGATAGACGCTTGAGAATTTGCATTTGGCTTTGACAAGTGTTATGGGAATCTGCCTCTAGTGACTCCAATGAAAGTTACATTTAGGTCACGAGATGATCGCTTTGAGTAAGTGTGAGTCATGAGAAGACATTGGGATCAAAAGTTATGGCCGTTTAAAGTTTAAGGGTCTTTTTGATATTTTGGCTCATTTTTCTCTTAAGAAACCACTTTGGGTCCCACCTATGGTTCATAGGTAAGTCTTTAGATGATTCCTAAGGTCTTTTGCTTCAGGCTAACCCATGAATACCACTTACCAACTACTTTGAATGATCTTTTACTTGTAAAGCTCAAAGTTGACTCTTGAGATGACCTAGTCTTTAGAACATGAGATTTCTTGATTTTTTCACATGTGTGGCTTGTGTCTCTTGAGCTTGTGGTCGAGAATTCTTGATTTCTTCACATGTGTAGCTTGAGTCTCTTGAGCTTATGGTTTTCTCGACTTTAAGATGTTTCTCATGAAGCTTCTTCCAAACTTTTACTTGGACTTATATGACTCAATAAATTTTACAATATGAACATGTATGTAAGACTTTTGAACACAAGACTATAACTACTTACATTGGTTTGGAATGGGATTGAAAATACATATTTTACATTAACAACGCGCACCTTGATGAGTGCCTCCACGCTCTACCACCGCCAAAGCCCATGACTCTTACTAGTGAATTGACTCGATTGTTTAGTCTTCATCAATTTGGGCGCATCCATTGTGCCCCTCATGTCTTTGTCAAGAACGTCAATTATTCTTGCCACCTTACGGTTCCCTTCCTATAGCTAGGGCGCTCTTTCGCCCAGCTAACTGACCCAGTCCCTTGATTGTTTCCTCTATGTGGGTTGCATGTGCTTCTAAATCTTTAAGCTGGTTCTTATTGGTCTGTGTTACTATCTTGCCATCCAATCAAGAGTGTGGCTCTGATCCCAACTATCATGAGCAACCCTTTTAAGCTCCATTGCAGCACTCGTTTGTGTCAATGGGTCATGAGTCAGCCCACTCAAAGCACAAAAAAAAAACAATAACAAGCCTCAATAACATACATGATGCACACCAACGCACCACAAAAAATGAATGAAAAACAACAATTATATTTAATAAATGCAACATGTTACAGTCCTAGTGCTATAAGGGGTTCACCAGACACAATTTGTAGCATCACAAGCCATGTAACCAAGGGTAAGGTTCAAAGGCTAAATTCCTCAAGACCTATTACTCCCATATACGGTGGATGCTAAGCCTTTTAAAGATTGATAGAAGGGAACATTAATCCCCCCACCCCCAAAACAAAAAAAAAAAAAAAAAAATCATTGTGACTATTTATAGGACTGTCACGAGACTAATTATTACAAAAATGCCATCAGCTTACATGAATGGGACACACAAGGCCACACCTCATATAATTCTATCTAATTACACACACCCACACACAACATGAACCATGTGAACAACATTGGACAACATGGCTGTGATAGTACACCCTTTATTGTATTCATGTGTGTGAGATAGATGTGTGTGCATGGTTTTAAAAGTCAGCCGACTCTAGTTCGGATCAGAATCAGTGAACCCCAATCCAACTCCATGGCACAAATTGACCCTTGTAAAGGATCATCTGATCCTATGAGTGGATTGGCTGATCTGGGTGCGGATTAGCTAGATCGGATATTGACTAGAATAACCGATCTAGTCCGAACCAGGCGACTTGATCTGATCTGCATCTAAACTGGCTTATCTACACCAAGAATGACCGATCCTCAATAAAAATGCATAAAAGGGGTTTTTTTCACCCTTCTTTCAATCTTCTCTCTATCTTCTCTCATTTCTTACTCCAAAATCCATTTTTTTTCAAAATCTACTTTTGAATATATCCTACTTGCTAAGATATGTAATATTTGAATTTCAACAATAATTTATTGAAGATATTTTGTAATATCAAAACCTAGAATTTATGAGGTTTTCTCAAAAATCAAAAGATACAGATATTGACAATGTTGGTGTCCCCGATCTACCACACCATTCATAGTAGAAATAATGATTCATCAATCATCATAGGTATATTTACAACTTTGCATTTTAGGTATCTTGTAAACTTATGTTTAATATGTATATTATTATAGTAGTAGTTTAGTTAAGATTGTATTGATTTTAATATGTTTAATCATAGTTGATGCTAACAACACGCTCAAATGGACGATCTTTTCAAAAAAAATTTATTCATGTTCTTATATTGTTGGAGATTTTTCATAATTTTTTCACTTTTTTTTTTTTCAGAACAAGTTTTTAGATTTTTTTTTGATCGGATCAAAACCGACCAATCCTGACCTCGATCCCGCATTTTAAAACCATGTGTGTGAGTGTGTTTTTTAAGGGCAAGGTATTTCTCTCTCTCTCTCTCGTAAGTGAAGAGCTCATTTGGTGTAGGTTGATGGTGAGATTGTGTGGTAAGGGAGGAGGCTTGGTATCAGATAACATTTATGTTGATGGCTCCGTAACCTCATGTCATGTTCTTAACAAACTTTCACGGATGGTGATGGTTCATCCAACCCTAGACCGTCTCTTAAATGTTGTCAAGAATAAGATTCACTTTATATATATATATATATATATATATA
>JAOXJP010135606.1:0-13484 GCA_025762735.1 Platanus orientalis | reverse complement strand
TTATTATATATATATATATATATATATATATATATATATATATATATATATATATATATATAATTGTTCCTCAATCCTCACAAGTCATGAGTTATCTCTCATTGGATTAAAATAAAATAATATAAAAACCCACCTCGTTGAACATAATGTTTCCTTAATTAAACTAGGGTTGGGTGAAGAAAAAAGTGTTGAAATATAATAAGTATATTAACTCATCTCTTTCCTATCACCTTAGAGTTTTAGGAGAGATAGTTAATTGCTTTATTTAAGATGGAATCAGAGCAGATTTTAGCAGGAGTGCTGAAATATAATACGTATATTAACTCATCCCTCTCCTATCACCTTAGGGTTTTAGGAAAGACAGTTAATTGTTTTATTTAAGATGGGTGACACAGATGCGAGACAAGAGCAAAAATGACAGTTCTTACTTAGGGTAAAGGTGTAGAAAACCAAGATACTAGGGTGACACAATTATTTGAGAATAGTTTATGGCAAGTTAAGGAAGACCTTCAATGCATCGAAGGCAAAGTGAAAAAACGATGGATGCCTTATAGGGCTGAAGACATGCGAGTGTCAAGGTACTAAAGGGTCATAAGAGAATGGTTGAGCTAAACATTGATAATGTTTAAGGAGACCGAGGGGTATGGTAATAAGCTTAAGTGGGGAGAGACTTAATCCATGGTATGCAAAAGGAAGCAACTACTAGTGCAAGTGTTCCACGATAGAGGTCATTCATTCGAGGTACTAGTATTGGCAGAATTTAGATGCGAGCTTTGTTATCTTGGCTGGATGAGTGTCAAGATTCATACTGATACGAGTCAATATGTTACACAGGATGAAAGAAGTTGTTAGAGCGAGATCTGAAAACTTCACGGGTGAAGTATGGAAATCCAAGCAATTGGCATAGGTGGTTTCGAACATAGGTGAAATGTTGGCCATGAGTTTGAGAGCTTGACGGATTAAGTTCCAAGGCAAGAAAGGTCACAAGACCTATGGACTAAAGTGAGTGCAAGCCAATATGGGTTGATTGTTGCGTTGACAATTTGCAAGCAGGTGAGAACTGAGAAGCTAATTTGTTTGCTACACAATGAGTATAGTGTTTGGAATGGGACAAGCATCTGGAAGATTGTGTGTCAAGTTAAGAAGCTGATTAAAGTGAAAGTCTTTAGAAGAGGCAATGCATAATGAATTGTGCAATGGCGGTTTCAAACAATAGATAGGGTTGTTGGCCGTGGAACATCTAGGATATTTGAGTGCAGTTTAGTTGGATAGATGAGTTGAAGTTCAGGTATGGAACTATATAGTAGCTTATGTGTTAGAATCAATGGCAGTTTGGTGTAAACAACTCAGTGGATGATGATCTTATAATGGTTGGGTCTAATAGAATGGATTCATGTCATATAACATTGCGGTTGGCTTGAGAACCAAACCTTGAGAGGTGCATGGATTGAAAATCTTAAAGGAGAGACCCGTGACTTGACAAATGGAGTCACAACTTGGTTCACAAGAGCTTAAGCGACATGGCGTGTTATACACGAAGCGGTCAGAGGATTGTGCCTTGGGTGCAAAGAACAATTATGCTGATTCGAGGGCAGAGTGAAGCTTGGGTCAAGTTGGTTCATTTGTTGAACTGTGTTCAAAATAGTCTGAAGTTGCAGATTTCAAGATTCAGTGTCAAGCAAGCATCCTGAGTGGACATTGGTGCACAACGGATTATGCACGTACACGACGAAAATGTACAATGGTGTGTTTGTGTACAACGGATCACATATAATGGCATTGGAAGTTTCTTGAGGAGCAGGATCGGTCGAGGAGTAGTCTATGTACAGAGTTTTGGAACCAAGTTTAGTGTAGTACTAGATGGTGATTGGGAGTGATCGAAGCACGCGAAATGGGTGCATATGCAAATTGAAGTGAATACGTGTGTGGGTTTAGGCATCAATTAGACAAGTGAAGGAGAATGCCACAGACAAGTCTTTTGACGCATACATGAGCATGGCGGCCTTAAGCATAACAGAGTGACATTTTTATAATAAGGTATAGTATGATTTTATGTACCCATTGATGTTCCCTTTTAAAAATCCATGAAGGGATTAGCATGCACCTTGAGGAAGGATAGGTGCTCTAAGGCACCCAAGCCCTTGACATAGATAATAGGCATGTCAATTAAGACATGGGTGGTATGACAGATAGTGTGGCATGTGTGAGAGATAGGCTCATAACTCGCATGAACTTAAACTATAAGGCATCCCCAACATGAGTTGATAGCGGTTCTAGACATGCACAAAGGTGTTGTCTAGGGTTTCTATGGGGATTGGATTATCTCATGGGACAATGCTTGAAGCTCCATGCATGGCAGCATTGCACATCCACTAGTGGACGGTGGCTTACTATGTAGATGCAACTAACATGCGCAATGCGACAATGATGATACAAAAAATAGAGAGAGTGAATAGTTTTTTCCTAATTCTTAAGTAGGATATCTAGGATATGGATTTTGAGAGAGTGGATTGTCTCTGCTCCTCTTATCTCACGCTCCTCTCTGCTCCATGTCAGGGAGCAGGCACATCAGCACCGACAAGTGAAATGCATCCCCATAAAAAGTGAAAATCACTTGTCGGTGCTGATATGCCCGCCCCTGACATGGGGCAGAGAGGAGCGTGAGATTAGAGGAGCAGATACAATCCACTCCGATTTTGATAAACGAAAATAGATCATTCATAAACACAACATAAAGAAAGACCGCACAATATAATCTTGTAAATAACGCGGCTCACAATATAAAACATAAAGAAAATAAAATAACACCATGGTAACAGGATGACTGAGAAGTTCTCCCATTAGTAGACCTTATTTAGATCTTAGTATAGCGAATAGAAACCAGTGAAGTGCCATTTCACTATTACCTGCCATTTAAAGCTATCTAGAAGATTAATGCGGACCGTCTCTCCAGCAGAGATGGCACGGTATGGCCTCTCAACGCCCGGGTTTCAAAGTTCAAACCCCGTAAACGGTAATTTGGGAATAAATTGTGTTGACGAATGCATCAACCTCCCTCGTTCCTCCCCAAAATAAAATAATAATAATAAACTCAAAGTCCGATAATGCCAATACCAATCCAGTACGCAGCATGATGCCGGACAAACAGTTGTCCGGCATCATGGTAAATACACAATTTACCTATCTACTGCATATTTGCTGTAACACCCTCATTGAACCCCTGTTTATTCATTAGACACACTTTATTAGGCATCCTGTCACGTACATGTTGATTGGTATTGGCATGATATCTCTCTAGTGAGGGGCCATACCATTGACAGGACTCGTATCCTCTGCGCCACTTTACTCTGTATCACGGTATGCCCCTTTGTCTCTGTGGCGTACCATAACGCAGAGTAAGGTGGCACAGAGGATACGAGTCCCCATTGACAGGGAAACACGTCAACGCAATCCATTGCGGAATTGCTGCCTAAGGGTTTGAAACCCCAATATCTCCCTTGAAGAGGCCATCCTTTGCCCTCTACATAGCTAGGATCATGTAAACCACCTCGTACACGGATAAGGGTGGTTTAGTAAATCCGAAGTTTTCGTGTTTCAGTCATCACAAATCATTAAAATAAAAGATTCCAATCCAACGATTTGCACAAGGGGTCTACAGTACAACCCCCTGGGTCTATCCCATTAGACCTTTTAGTTGTGACGGTTACTGTACAACGAACTCGCAACCCGAGAAAACAAGGGCAAAGCGGTAAATCAGTTCACTCAACGAGTTAACCTTCCAACGGACTCGGCTTTCGCCCCCGCAGTTCCCGGGGTGGCAAAGATAAATGTACTAAATTACGATTTTACCCCCAAATTTGCAAGGCAGTTAGATGAATGCATGATGTAAAAAATTAAATAAAAAGGGTAAAAAGGTCATAATAACGGAAGAATCCAAGTAACGGTACCTGAGCTTCGACGCGAAGGACGAGAAGGCGACGTCTTCTGCAACCGAAGGACGAAGAGGACTCAAATCCTCCGAGCTCAACACCGAAGAAGAATTCGATTTCGACTTTGATTTCGAGTTCGGCTTCGACTTCGATCGCGATCTCGACCTCCGATCTTCGTCCGACCCGAAGATATCATCGTAAAACCCCTCGTTTAGCCTGAAAGTTCCAACTCCTCCACCTCCTCGAGTAGCCGGAATCCTGAAGACCGGAAGATTCCGGCCTTTCTTCGTCGGAGCAGAGGTGTCCGGAGACTGGAAGATCTCTTCAAAGAAAGAATCGGACCTGTTTCCGGCCTTGAAATTGCCGGAAAATTGACGAGAAAAGATGCTTCGAGGAGGACCTCCGAAGACGTCGTTGAAATCCTCTGGATTTAAGGTTTCAGAATCGGAGGCATCGAGAGCGAAGCAGCCTCGTCTAATGCGACCCGACGAGGTCTCTTCCGTCGATCTTCGCCTCGGGAGGTTCATTCCCATCCGCATTCTCCACGATTCGTCCATTTTTTCGCCGGCGAGATTTTACCGGAGAAGTTTGTGTTCATAGGGTTTAATCGCCAGAATCCGGCAAAGAAGATGAAACGATCTATTTTATAGATGAGAGGAAGAAAAATAAGGTACTTTTTTTAAAAGGCGAGTAGCTCCTTTTCTTCCTTTTTCCCTATTTTTAATAAAATAATTAAATTTTATTATTTTTGTTGTTGTTTGCTTATTAGTAATGATATTAATCAACGGCAACCGTTTGCAGTGGAGTTAGGATCCAATCACGTGAAGAGGAAAAGCATCTATGGATCCCATATGCTTTTTTCCCTTTCATGATTGGTCCCCTAGGCTTATTTCCTATAGACTAATGAGTCATACTACATAGAACAAATTCTACTGTGTATATGGAGAGATTATCACTATTAAATCAGTCAGCAAAACGGTGAGGATTTTATTCGCTGACCCCTAACCTCTGCCCGTATCCGCCAATGGTTAAGTGGGCGGAAACATCAGCGCCACCAAAAGTGATCCACTTTTTGGGGGTGTGTGTAAATCACTTCTGACACTGATGTGGCCGCATTTTGACTAAGCGTTTGCATACGCCAAACATAGAAAAGCCTCACCGGAAGGAAAAGGAAAGAGCATCTCTGCATGCATGCGGTAAAGAATTTGGATTCCTAGTCTAACAATCATCTCCACTTGAATTGAAGAGTAGTTCTACCAGTCTCAAATCAACATGGGGCACGTGATGCCTGTCAAGGATATTTTGGTCAAAAAATACAGGTACTCATCTTCTATGTATTTACCAAATTACCCCTTTGTTAGGCATTGTGTGGCAAGACTTCTCTCTATTACGAATGGAGATGTTTCAAACTCGTACTAATGGGCAACAAACATCAAAAAGTAAAATAGACATTAACAAATCATCAATGGCCATAAAAAAGAAATCCAAATACCCATGAGATGCTTTTTTGCATCCATTGATTGAAGTAACACTGGTGGTGATAGATGATAAAAAGGTCATTACCCAATGTTGGTCCCATAATTAGGGGGTGTTAGAAATGGTAGATGAGAAAAGACTTAATCTTTAGCTTTTTGCGCAAAGTGACTACTCACCAGAGGTGGTGACAGATGATCTCTTCTCATTATCTCCTTGTTCTCTATAGATTTTTTTTTTTTTTAAACTGTAGAATTTGTTTGTACAATATGCTTTGAGAGTGCTTTTGTGGAACTGTAGAATTTGTTCGTACAATGTGCTTTATGAGAGATTTTATGGAACTGTAGAATTTGTTTGTAAAATGTGATTTGAGATTTTTCTGTCATTCTTCCTACATTTTCATGAACTTATCTGGCGTTTGCACACCATCTATTGTTCGTTAGGGGCATGCTCCGCCCAAGTGCAATGGAGATCCTCAACCTAGGTCATGGTTTGTTAGGGGCATCTTTCTGTCATTGCTTGTTAGGGGCATCTCATCCACTTTTGAGTCATTTTCATTTCAACTTTTTGATTGTCTAGCCATTAAGCATTGAGGAAGTGCTGGGGTTCCTTTCAACTTTGGATTCAGTGGCTCTCATGATATTGAGAGCATGGATGAATGCAAATTGACTTTACAATCTTTTAGAATGAATTCAGTTTTTTAAGGGAATTTATAAGCCTTGTGGAAATGGAATCAATTCATCTTGTTTTCCTTACATTTGGTGGCACAAAATCCCTAATCTAAGGTAGTCAATTGGAATGAAATAAAGAGAATTGAATTTCAATTCTTAAATATTCCAAAATCGACTTTATTAGCTGTACACTGCACATTTGGAGAAACACCTTTTTAATGCGTCCTTTATGTCGACGCACTTTGCATAACAATCCATGATGGACCCATTTCAAATGCTATGAAAAACAAAATAGAATTAATTTCAATGACATGCAGTTCCCTAATACCCTCTTAGTCATCCGGGGTCATCTTTATCTGCTGCTCCCTATCATTTTTGGAGTGAAGTAGACGTTTAGAGCTTTTCACAAAAACCAATTATTGATCAAAGCGTTGGTTAAGAAAGAATAAAAGTTGACAAGCGTACTAATTGTCGAAATTGAAACTTCAAAATACTAACAAGGGGATCCATGTATCAAATTCTTGCAAAGATACTGAGACGCAATTCTCGCTTTCATGAAAGCTTCGGTTGGATTCGTCCGAACCATAATTTTGGACTTTAAATTTTGATGTTCGACGATGAAAACGAAGCTTGTTGAAAATGAATGCATGTACTAGAGGTGTTCCTTAAGTGTTAATTTGATTTATCCTGTATTGAGAGTCTGTTAAGAGATCTAATGATGATTTCCTCTTGTATACAATTGATTTCTCATCTGGGATATTTCCTCTGTTTGTAATTATATAGGTTTGTAAATGTGTAATTTTTTCAGTGACGCCTAGATATTCTAAACAACCCTAGCTTTCTTACACAAGGAGGCGGAATAGAGAAGATAACTTACTCATTCCTAATCCTAATAAGTCAAAGAGTGATAATTAGTTATTACCTTTACTATGTAGTTTTTTTTTTTTTTAAATACCTTTACTAAGTGCTAGAGTGATAGCATTAGCTGTAATTGCACCACCACTACTATTGTTACTATTGTTGCTGCTGCGGCTGCTACCATTGTAGGCAATATTTTGAGTACAACTTACATGTTTCAACCTTTATCAAAAAATTAAAAAAAAAAACTTACATGTTTCAACTATAAGAGGGTAAGGATCCACTTGATGGAACCCACATAGGTGATTAAGTAGACAAAGATTGGCTTGAATAGATTATTCCAAATGTACGTTTTATGTATTCATCTAAACAGTAAAAAATAAAAATTTCCTTTAGTTATGAAAAGCTTTAAGAAAATATTCAGGTGGTTAAAAATCATTTGATTAAGTGGGACTCATCAAGTGGTGTGTCTTAATCCTTTGAGCATAAGAGATGGTGATTTTTTGGGTCTCCAAACTTACTTACAGGCTTGTTTTCCATAATAATAATAATAAATAAGATGATGATGATGGTGGGAGTGGGGGTTTACAGGGGTGATGATGATACTGATGTGATGGGTGCCTAGCTTATGTATTCCCCTCCCAACTATAAGTACAATAATACTTGGTAAAATAAAAGTACAATAACAAATACTATTACTAATACCACTATTATTATCACTAAGATAATAACAATAACAGTTACCAAGAAAAAGAAGAGAAAGATGACTGATTTTGCTAATTTAATTGGTTGCGACTTTTACATATTTCTTTTCACACTTATACTCCTATGTTTTTGTTGTTTTTGCATCTATCTCCTTGTTATTGGTTTCTCTATGTGTTTCCCTATATTAAGTGGATGCTTTACATTCCCAACATTTATTTTCTCAGCTTAATTTAAATACCCATTTCACTTTTCCTCGTCCTCTTTTTTGACATCTCTTCCTCTCTCCAATCTTTAGACAAAAGCTTATTTAATTAGATGAAAAATGTTTAATCAATGTAAATTTTATTTGACTGATATGTGGAATGGCTTTCTAACACGATTATAAGTGAAAATCAAAAATATTTATATACCTCGTTAAATTAATGAGCATTTTTTTTTTTTTTTTTTTTATGTTAAGACTAATATGACACAGACTAAGAAAAAAAAAAAGAGGTAAGGGGATCAGTGCCAAAAAAGAAAAGAAAAAAAAAAAAAGGAAACAAGAAGGGTATATGTGCAAAACAGCCAAAACATAACACCACATATGCAAAAAACAAATAAATAAACTTTAACTTTGTAACATCAATTATATCAATAGGACATGGTTTGGGAAAGTGAAGCAAGCAGGATTATAACCAAAATCCAACTTGTGGTATGTTACTTTGGATTTTAACCAAAATCCATTGCCACCAACAATAAGAGCTTCTTCCTCTTTTCAGTTTGATATGTGAATATATTAAAATCAAAATTTTATAATGCCTAATCCATGTATGACACTAGTCACCCTACCGTTTGTTAACAGCCACTATTTGGCGTTGTAGCCAACCAAACCCATGAGGTCCCGACCAAAATTGGTGCAGCTGTAGTTCCATTTTAAGACAACCAATCCAAGTTGGGCCCTGATACCAAATCATGAAAACAACAAATGCTTAAATCATATGATTGGGATGTGTTGGTCGTCCTAATCTTTTGGTTGTAGCTAACTAATCCATGAAGTATGGTCCACTCATTTCAACAGTCACGATCATAGTTATTAAGACTTGCTGGGATGTTGAACCAGAAAAGGTGCGGGGTTGGATTGAACCGGGTTCACTCATGAGTTAATAAATATCTTCAACAAGGTTCTTAAGTAAGTTCAGGCTAATCAGCCCTGATTCGCCGGGTCAACATTGCCTGGTTGGTTGAGCTAATCTGGGTTTTCATTTAAAAGACAGACCCACCAAGGTGAGGGAATGTTCTCATGCTTGACCAGCCCCTCTAGCTTGGTCTTACAATAATGGCCGGGATGATTACAACCCTAAAAGAAGTAATTTGTCTGTTAACCCTCAAACCAAATCCACCTTTTAAGCCAAACAATAACTTCTTAACCTAGTATACTCTCACTGAGTGAACCCCTACTAAGTATCCAAGCACATAATCCATATATATATATAAACAAGTACTTCCTCTATAATGAGAACGCTAGCCCTAACTTTATATTGGTAAGGCCAGCTTTCAAGCCTCCACTTGCTATCATCCCTGTCTTGGTCGGACGAATCCAACCGGGCAATTTATGACAACTAGTCTTTTTTAAATTTGATATCTCATATGCCAAAGATAGCTTGATTGGACGATTTTAGCCATCCTTATAAGATATCTTTAGTGCAAATTTCCCATATCTCTCTGGTCATTTAAAAGAATTAAGATTGTTATGATCATTCAACCAACATTCATCGGCAGATCTCAAGTCTCATTTAAGTCATTTTTTGGATCAAGTGTGTGGATTTCTACTTGAATTCAACAACATAGGAAAATTGGTAATCTTTAATCAAAGTCATTGTAAAAAGAATAAACTAAAGGACTATTAAATCCAATTTACAGGTAAAAAAAGGCTTATTAAATCCTCTTTTCCTTTCCTATGCCTTCCACCAAAAGTTGTGAAGGGAACTAACCAATACCACTCATTCATCTTCTATGGAGGGGGAGGGTGTGGGCTATAAGATTTCGCAATATATAAATAGCTGGAAATATTGAATTTGGTGTAATGGAAAAAAGTGATAAAGTGGCAGGTGAGGACGAGGATGGCTGTTACCTAAAAGGAGACAATGCATGCTCTAAGATGATATACATGTAGCTTTATGCCTCACCTGTGCTCACTCCATCTTTTCTTATAAGAATATAATAAAGTTCAATCAAGTGGACTTCGTTAGTAGGGTCCCAAGACCTTTTGTTTAAAGAAGGAAAGAGGACTGGTAAGAAATGGTTGTGGATTTCTTTCTTTTGCTTGTCAATCTTTTTGGTAGACCTACAAGACAAGAAAAAAGCAGACGGAAAGAAAGAAAAGGAATCCAATATGAAAGATCAGAATCCGTTCCAACCAAAACAAGTGATTTCGAGTGGAAAAGTGAACTTCATAAAAGCAAAAAATAAAAATAAAAAAAGGATAAAGAGAAGAAATACTAGTCTGCGTTTGGATTTTGAGGGATACGGATTTGGAAAAGTGAAATCAGTTAAAGCTATATTTGGGTCTTTAGAGTTGAAGATCCAGTGAGTTTACACAATTTAGGTTTGATTAATGATTTTGAGTTCAAATAATTCTTTACATTTTTATGGTTCAAATTCCACAAATTTAGGTGTAGGTTTTAATTCATGTAAGAGAGAGAGAGAGAGAGCACTTTTACAATTACAAGACTACTCTTGTCCTTGTTATTATATTGGAACTCAAAGAAAGAAACAGTGAACTAGGGATGCCTTGGTGAAAATATTAGCTAAGCTAATAAACATAACAAATAAATAAAACATGACGAAAATTTGATTGACCCATTTCCTATATGAAATGTACGTAGTAAATCTCAATGTGGTCGTGCGGGCATGGAACACTGAGTTAGTAGTACTACCATGTAACTCGTTTTAATATTGTTACAACAGTAAGTATAGCAGATAATGGAGCAGTAATATCTCGCAGAAGAGATTGCACCCAAATAACATCAGCAGCACGGTGACAGCAAAGGTCTAATACTCAGCCTTAGCCTTGGATCTTGAGATAGTGGGGTGTTCTCAGCATCACAAGAGAACACGTAGCTGTGGTATCGATCATCAATGTGGATCGTACATATGAATTCACGATTACAACAGAGAGGTGCCAACGCTTCAGTGCTATGGTGGTTGCCTCTCAAGAGAATTGATCTCAAACCGATCAGCAACATTTATCCGCAGACATGTGATTTGACTCTACTGTCAGGTTCACAACCCTTTTTTTACTAAGAATCTTGGGATGCAATAATAAATATGAAAAATTAAAACACAAGGAAAATTGCATACAAGACATGATTTACATTAAATATCCTAAACTGAGAAAAACCAAAACCGTAGAAAAACTTTCATTATTTTGGAATAATAAACCGTGTCAAAGATGCTTACAAGCTTCTCTTTCTTTTGCGAAATTCAAAATATTGTTATCGTAACTTGTATCGGAGACCCAAGATACGGGTACATCTTGCGTATCGCAATTCATCGTGAAAATACAGCGTCCGAAACTGAGAGACAGGTGAGATACGAGTCAAATAAAAAAAAAATGATTTGAAACTTTAAGATTTGATAGAATAATCACTAATTCACACTTAAGAATCATTAAATATAGAAAACAACCATCTATGATGGATAAGAGAATCGCCATCTTTATGACATACGTTGTCGGTGATGGAATCTATGGAAACACTATTAATGGAATCTTAGAAATGTTATAATAAACACTATTAAATACTTATAAACCATTATACTTCATTACACACTTGGGAATCAATAGTTGGGAATCGGTGCCCTCATGACACTCGTTATTGTATATGTGCAGAATTTTAAGTGTTAATAGGTTGATAAACAAGTAAATAACACTATACATTATAAAAAAAAAAAACTATAAATCCACATCCAAAAGTATTATAAAACTATAAAAGTAAACTACAACAGTAAAAGTGTTAAACTAGAGTAGAGAAAAGATAAATATAATACAAACTATACAGTAAAAATATAAGATAGAGTTATAGAGAAATAGAATATTACCAGTGTCAAGGACCAAGACTATTTCCAAGTTTGAAGTTCAAACTTCAAACCAACTCAATCCTCATCAATACCACATAGAGTTTTGAAGTGGTTGAAAATCATCATAGTTATCCCTATCTAGTAGAGATCGTTGTTGCGGCTGTTGTTGATATTGATACCATTCTTTTATTAAATGACAGTAATCCTGTCATGAGATAGAGGGACTATGTCATGCCTGATAGTCACAAACATATCTCTCATATGTATTGTCATCTACTCTCAAAAGCATCATATATCGTGAAAATCTGGGCACTACATACTAAGTCTGAGGATGAGAAGATGTAATAGAAGGACCCCAATTATTCCGACGGGATTGAGGGGCCCGACCCTCTTAATCATATGATGATGATATAAATGCAATAACAATACTGGCCTACCAGCTATAGGTGGGAATCTGTAGTCTATGTACTGTTACTGCTAACCAGGTCCAAAGCCAAAGATAAAATCAATCCATGATCCCTCCTGACTCTGTGTACTACTACTAGTAGTAGACTGAGGATATTGAGGGTACTGAGGATGATGCCAAAAAGAACCCTCACTGAGGCTCATGCTATCAAACGACCCTACCAACGTATCAGCTACGAGATGGGAGGAACTACTCTCCCCCTCCAGATCTCTCATAGTTTTCCCAGAGTTTCACCCTCATCAATTCTCACCCCTTTTCTCATAATGAGATGGATAACGATCAGTAGTACGTGCACCATGGTCTATATCCTGAGTAGCATGGTCAAATGTAGTCTCTTCTGTGAATGGGCTAAGTGGTCTCTGATTTGTCTTACCACCACCATATGGTCTCTATGTCATACCAACACCACCACCATCCCCTCCATCACTATCACTATCACTATCCTCACCCTCATCCTCTTCCTCATCATCATCATGACCTTCTCCATCACCTCCTCCATCATCATCACTATTTCTATCATTATCACCACTATCTGCGGAACTAGTACTAGCAACACTCACATCCTCATCATTAACTAATCCACCTACAACTACGGGATTTTGTTGGCCTTGTGGCCGGTTCTGTTGTTGTCCCATTTGACTTATTATATGAGAGCTCGACCGTCTATTTGCCTCATTTAATACTAGCTCTCTTGCCTCCTTAACCCACTCGTATAGTGGGTCCTCTTCATCTCCCTCGTCACAGAAAATCTCCTTAAGATCAATGGGGTTAGTGTACTCTTTCTTTTTTTGTTATTTTTTTGCTTCTTTTACTCTCAAACGTAAATTGTAATGGATAAGCACAAGTTTTTGAAACTTCTCATGTCCAAGTCTATTTCTTCTTTTGGAGTGGATGAGATTAAATGTGCTCCAATTCCTTTCATAATCGGAGGAATATGCGGTCTGTGATAAGATACGAATGACAATCCTCCTTATGTTGGGTGCATCTGACCCATACAATATCCACCACTCAGCTATAAAAAAAATGTATATAAGTAATTGTTGGCTGCAACCTTTATTAATTTTCTATTAACAAAATACCTAAAATTACCAGCAATCGTCTTCTTTCGTTTCCTCTTTACAGCACTTTGCAAAAAAGACCCAATTGGATCCCTAAAGTACTTTATCTGAAATTAGAAGGCTTCAAAAGTCAGTAAACTAAATTTTATAGAAGAAGAAAATAAAAATAGTGTCAGTGACTCAGTGGGAAATGGTAATTGTGGTTACCTCTGCAAGAGCATCTGCCTGTCTACTGGGATCGGGCTCAAGTTTTGCAATGACTTTTTGT